>JAVSBS010027833.1:0-40283 GCA_033124195.1 Coracias cyanogaster | reverse complement strand
CCCCGCGCCACCGGCACGGGCCGGGCCGCGCCGGGCCTGGGGCGCCCCCTGGCGGCCTCAGCGGGGCAGGCCGTCCGGCCGAGCGCGCGCCGCTCTCCGCCTGAGGCGAGCCCGAGGCGGAAGGAGCCAGCCCCGGCGAGCGGGCGGAAAGAGCGAGCCCCGGGGAGTGGGCGGCGGCGGCCCCGGGGAGCGGGCCACAGCTGCCGGCCGCGACACGGGCACCCGCACCCCTGGGAGTAAAGCCGGGATTTCAGCAGCCAGCCCCGGGCTGCGCGCCCCAGGGCGGGGCGCGGGCACAGGCGAGGCGGCAGCTGCAGGGAACGAGGCAGCATCCGCTCCCGAAAACAAGCCGTGCCTGCCTTCCTAACCCAGAAAGCCCAACCCTGGACTAGATGAGGGTTCCGCTCATCAGATAAAAAACCCAACCCCTGGGATCACGTCCCAGAAGGACTTGCCCTCGGTGGTATTTTGACCATTAGAGGAAGATCTCCCCTTTCCCTGTGCCGTCTTCCTTACGGTGCAGCTGTCAGAGGCTTCCCCACCTCATCAGGGCAGCTTCATGTCAGGTAAGCCACCCAAAGGCCAGCTAGGCCTGGTCTTGGTCTTCTCTGGAAATGCCAAGCTCATCCCTACAGATTCCCCCCCCACAACAGTACATATCAACACTGCTTTGAAACCAAGCTTAAAGGTCTGTTTCAAGTAGAAATAAAATTTTCTTATTTATATAATCCTCTGTACTCACAGGACCATACATTCCTCTTATACAGGTTTTTATTAAGCTTCTCACATGTAATTAAGCATATATACTACATCTGACATGCTAACAGCGTTGTCAGGAGCCAGCTTTTTTTTTTCCTCCAGACATCTGTAGCAGTTGAAGTTTCATGAATTTCACACAAATGTTTCCAAAACTTGTTTCCAGTTCTAAGCATGGTGATAAAACACTTGCCAAAAGCTCTAACCATACCAACGCTGTGTGCCAGAAACACACAGAATACAACAGAGTTGAAGAATACATCAGATAAAGCAACATGTAGGAGAACGGATCTTGTGCGAGAGCTGCGCTGCAGTATGACACTGTGCACCTCTCAAAATAGACTTCTGGGGCCTTAAACAGGAACAGGCCTTTAACACAGAAAACCAAGACGTGTAGCAGATGTTTTTCGATGGTCAGCCTACAGGGGAAGTGACATCAGCATTTGACAGCAATTCCCTTGATGCCTAAAAAAGAACCACTTCCTTGGTCAGGCTTTTTCTTACTTTGTTAGCGCAAATGTGACACCACCCTGTGTGAATGAAGATTAATCTATTCGCAATTGATCAAAGGTTCAGAGGAGTGTATCTTAACATCATGTACGAAAAACAAGACTGAAAAATGTTCTTTTAAACTGAATCAAACCAGCACTACTGGGTACCTTGCTTTCATCTGAGGTGGTCAGAAGTTTCCTAGGTGGATAATCCACAGACAAATCAGTAAGTTTTAGATGTTATGTATTACCCTACTCACATCTGTTGTATAAAGAACACACTCATAAGATACCCTCCTCTGGATGACCCGTTTAAAGCCTGTTGAAGGAGAAGTCCTTTAGCTAGGAGGGATCTTCCCAGTCTGGTGTCCTGTGCAGGCAACACTCAATTGAAATGATCACAAGGGAGTGAAGTAACAAGCTTCAGTTTGGCAGCAGCAGTAGATTCACAATGATTAAATTGAGCAGTAGTTACAGATTCACAAGAAATTATGTATCCACAGTATATGTACAGTATAATTAACTTCTCAAAAGGTTTTTTTCATTGCTATATTTTCAAGGTTGCCTTCAAACTACAGATAAGTCCTTTAAATGCTTGAAAGCCATAAAAATTCCCCTTCCCACACAAAACCCCAAACAATGTATTTTAGTTTCAAAAAATATTTTTAACTCAGGAACAAGCTTGGTATCAGTTAATCTGGTAAAATAGCTACGTGCTAAATAGAAGCACATCTGGTGGAAAGAGCGCAAAGAATGTTGCAAGTGTGCTTGTTTTTTTGCTTGCAGCATCTGGCAGTGGGTGGCAGGACAGAGGCAGGAATCTCAGTGGGTCTCCTCCTGCATCTGTTCTGCAATAGTTTCTGTGGCACTGGCATTGGCAGCAGAGTTGAGAACTTCTCCAAAGTCTCCCCCGGCAGGTTTGCCTCCTCCAACTTTAGACTAGAACAAAGAGAGAGCCTCGACATAAAATTGCAGTTAGCTGGGATGCCAAACATGCTTTGCTATATAAAACCAGTACCTCCACGTGATTAATAACCCTTTCAGCAGAGCAGCTTCTCCAGGACTGAGCCACCTCCACAATACTCTGAAGACAAGTCTTTAAGTATCATGTGGAAAACAATCACCAGCAGCAGGTGAACACAGCAGTCTCCCTTTGACTTCGAGACACACAAAGCATGAAGCAGCCCTGATTCCAGGGAGCATGAAGGTTGATACACCCTCAGTTAAAAACGGATACAGGTATGCAGCCTTTCAAGTCATTTAGGCCTCGAAAGACTCAGAGTTGAAACTTCCCTCCTTACTGCTCAAGAACAAACCCTGAGCAGTTTTCAGCCTCATCAGCAATTCCTGAGATCTTTAGTGGAGTACAACAACTATTCTACTTTCTCCACGTCATGTGTTTGCCCTTTCATTTCCCTCCAAAGTATATATCCTGTGGGATGGCAGGAGTGTTAATGCCAGTAAATTTGCAAGGGAACCTAGCACCCCATGCTACCACTTGCATGCTTCTCATCCAACCCAGTGTGCCCACCAGAACAGTCAAATCTGGTTCCAGTTACACGTATTAGTTATTGTTTAAGTGATTTTCTTTTTACCTGGAAGAGCTATTAATGGTTGTTTCTGGAACTTGGGGCTTTGAGTAAATTTTAAATTAAGGTCTTTTGTATTTTATGTCAGAAGTACGAGAAACATCCCAAGCTATTCTCCTGTGTAGGACACTAGTCTTTTGGAAGGCATGGAAATAAATGCCTAGACCATTTTGGATACCCAATACTAGGTACATTATACTAGCTGCTTGTGCAGGTTAGCTAGCTCCTAGTCCTTCTAGTTAAAGGTATCATCCTGTAAGAGGTGCAGGAAGCCCATATTTTATTCTCAAATCATTAGGCAGAGAAACTATTTCCACTACTTAAAAAGATGTCATCTAAGCACCTTCAGCAGTCTAGCAGTAACTAAAAACCAGGCGGCCCAAGGTTCACTTCAGTCTTCTCTCCACATCCACAACTCCACGATCACCATGGCCTTTCACTAATGCTTACCTTTAAGTTTTCAACTTTTTCCTCAAAGGATTTGAAAGTAGGAGAATTTCTAGGAAAATAAACAGAGGAACCACAGAATTAAAAACATACCTGGTTAGCCTGTAAAAAAAAAAAAATAGACAATTGCTTTTTCCAGTGTCAACATAATTTTTGTTTGTTTAGGGCTCTTTCCTTGTTTTATGGGTAGCCTAAAAATAGTTTAGATCTCCATCTCCCCAAGTACTATGAAACTAAAATTCAAACACACTCAAGTTGGAGTTTGTTTGTATCTTTGGCAACTCAGTGTTGCCAGGCTCAGCAATAGGATCGTTGATCAAAACATGGAAGGGAGAACCAGCAAGTATTTTAGGCTTAGTTTATTAATCCCAGTGATTTCAAACAGGTTTCTGGCTTAAAGGATTTGTTCAGGACAGCTTAATCATCACTTCTGGTTAGCATAGTACGTTATTGCTGAAGAAAGCTTGTCAGAGTTTTTCCACTTGTTACAGGAAAACCAGTTTCATTTAATAGGCTACGTGTTCAATTAACAAAACATGGTTCGCAGGGACATTTTCTGCTAACACGTTAAATTTAAGGGAGACTCCCCCTTGCCTTTTAAGTGCTGGAGACAGCTATGATTACAAATGGTGAGTTCTGCATATAAGGAGCAGGACAGCTTGGAATTTTCAATGCTGAGGGCCAGTGTATTATTTATTAGGGTCAGAGGAGTGCCTTAATGCTCCAGCTAGCTGTCACTGCCATTTGCAAATTTATGCGATAGCTTGTACACCTTTTCCGCCTTTAAGCACAATGGAAAATGCTTGTCTTCAGTGGAACAGGGCCAAGACTTAAAAAAAAAATTATTATATAAAACTGAAAGACAAGAGGGTTTTTTCAAAAGAGGTCTTAAGCTTCCCTTCCCCATTTGCTTGGTATTTGTGTAGGTCACCCACACTTAACAGCATTGGGAAAGCACACAGTGACATGTATCTATATATACCTACAGCTATATCATATCAGACTCTCTCAGGAGACGGACAGACAAAGCCAAGCAAGGGGAGAGAAAAGGCAAGCACTCCCAGTCAGCAAGAGACTTTCTGTGAAACCGTGTTTTTTTACTAATTGTCATTGTTCTAAACCAGATGCCAAGCTATCACCTTTTAAACTTGGATTCAATCAGTAGCATTACATTTCTAACAGGCAGGGGTAAGTTGTTCACCAAACACCAGAGAAGTGGACTTCCAGATGTGATAACCACCATTAAGCAGAAATAAACAAATTTTATCCTGTATGTTAGCACAGGAAATCCATTACAAAGTTGAGTGGGTCTGGGGGGTTTGCTTTATATCTATGTTAGTTGACCTATGTTCAATCTGATTTTATTCCACACATTATAATAAATAAACCCAACAGCTGGATTATGCATACATTACCTCATAATAGGCATGCTAATTGAATGTTGTATGGAGCGTATACTAAATGCCAGCATTAAGAAAAAAGAAAGCAAGAAGTTAGTTCAAGTCGTAGACTGAAAAGAAATTGGCTTAGAGAGCTGACTTCTGGATACTGCCTTTGGTAAACAGCCAAACAGTCTTACACAGCCTTACACAGAACTGCTTGGTTTTCCTTTTTTAAATTGCTTAGCCATGCACACCACAAGTACATCAGAGCAAAAGCTGCAATACCCTTTTTCCTTTTTAGAACGATTCAAGTGCCATGCTTGCTAGTACATATTCTGCTTAGCTGCCGCAGTCTGTCTACTCACTCCATTTCTCAAGCCATGAAGGTCATGCTGCATTTACAGTTTTAGCAATATCAAGCAGAAGAGTTTTATCAATGAAATAATCTTCCTACTGAAAGAATTATTCCTACATTTAGAAGACTTCCATTTCCATTCGGTGTAAGATTTCCATGCTCATCATACAAATTATCTACTCATCAATATAAAATATCTAGTAAGAGCAGTCACAGTATGTATCCATAGCTGGGTTTATGCTGGGGGCAGGGAGAAAGTCTGAGTCTCAAACCTCTTCTGAAATTCATGGAGGATTTCTGTAACCTGCCAGTGTTGCTAAACAGTTACTGTTTGTTTAGTAACAATACAGATCTACTCCAAGAAGGTGACTGGATAGAAATAAAGGAGCTCCCAAATAACTTCAAGACCATCTGGAATCTAATTTAGTTCCATATTGTAGAAAAATCCTGTTTACTTTTGATACACTTTATTCTTATATGTTAAATGTTTCTTGTCAAATACCACAATAGTAAGTTAGAAAAACTGATGACCACAGTTTTTTGTAATTGTATCTGGAATGTCAATTTTTGACTGGGTTTTATGATGTCTTTCAAAGAACACTTTCTAGTCAGTGGAGGGAGGGGGAATTTCTGACATTTTATACACCTCAAAAATGCCAACTAGTATTTCAGCACACTGGAAGACACATTCAGAGAAGCAAAAAGGTTCTGTGTTCATTGCGGAATGAGTTTTAAGAGATTCTTTCATGAGGCTACTCAGTCAAATAACAGTGATAGAAAAAAACTACACACAGAAAGTTCCCTTAAGGTTGGGATCCCTGAAGGCAGATGCCCAAATGAGTGTTGGTTTGTAGGTACAGTGCATGGGGAATCAGACACACAAAGGCCAGATGCTGCCCTGACACATCAATAATGCATGGCCATGTTTCCACAACCCCATTTCTGCTGTGTTTCATGTTCACAGGTGGTTTGGCTTCCACAAGCTTTTCTACAGCACGCAGAAACTGTTTTCTGGAGGGTAATTTATATTCCTTGCTGTGATGTGGACTACTACAAGTTCTGGCCTTGCTGTGTGCGCCAAGTTTTAGTACAGAACTATGCTGACACTAACTAGTTCTCTTTGTTCAGTCATGCTCAACTACTTCCTCTCACTCTGCAAGAAGTTTAAGGCTAAGGAGAGTGAAGGTTACCTTCTTTTCCCCATATGTTTTTACAATCTGTAGACCTGCTTACACTAGAAAGCAACAACCTATTGCAGATCTTTTAATAGGTGTGTCAGGAAGTTTAATCTCCTAGAGATCATTTAATGGATAGATACATCCATGAAAGATTTACTTCCTGTTGTACAATACGCTTACACATACTCACTATGCATTTTGTAAAATGTCACCATAAGACAGTGTACGGTTTTATCACAGAATGATCTGGTTTCCAAGAAAACTGCATTAGATAAATGCAGCTGCTCTTTTTTTAAGATCAAATCACCTGTTCTTCAAGTAGTGCAAAGAAACACAATTAAGCCTTGAGAGGCTTTACAAAGAAAAGAACTTGTATTTCTTTTCACAAATGACAGAATGCCACATCAAAGCACTCACTTAACTAGGCCATCACGTTGGGCCATTTGAAGATGAGAAGCCCTTTCTACAATGCTCACAAGCATTAAAAAAAAAGGTATACAACAAAAAAAGGCCCAATAAGTTGCTCCCCAGACTTCCATGTATTTTGCATTGCATTAAAAGTTTTCTTATCCTCTACACAATTACATTTTTTTTATAGCTATCACATTGCCTCACATTCTGAAAGTGCACAAGGAGTTATGCTGTGGTCCCTGCCTGGAGTGCATAAGCATGACTTACTTTTGTTAAGCTGATAAATGATGCTATTTAGGAGTCCATGACCATATCAGATTTCCAAAGCAAGTGAAGAAGTGTATTCTGCAATCTCAGAACAGGGCAAAGATGAGGACTTCTGCTCCATAACATCGATGCAGTGGAAGAAGAGCTAAGTGCAAAGTCATGACTGCTCAGGAAGTTTGCAGAGTGCTGTATCTTGGTACTGCTGCTGTTCTGCCTATAACACTGATGTTGCCAACACAAGGATGGCTAGCTCATCAAAAGTTCAAGATGTTCTTATAAAGGAGAATAGAGGTATTAAGAGAAACTTAAGAAGGAACAGAGTTCATTTTTAGCATAACAAAAAAGCAGAGGAAAGAAACACAAAAAGGAAGTAATAATGCCCTGGCTTCACACTACCGGTCCTCTCTCTTCCTCTTTATTTCAGCTTTCCAAGTTCACAGCTTCACCAGCTGCTTTGCTCCCTTTCGCAACTCCCTCCAAAATCACTTTGCGGTGCAAGAATGAAGACCTGCATGTGATGTTTGCTGCACAGGACATGTGGATATGGTCCAATACAGACAAAATAATACCATTACAGCTAAGAAGTCCCTAAGCTGAAACAGTACATGAAAAGTGAAGCCATGATGAAGCAGCAATGTAATAGTTCAAGAATAAAGATGCATCCGCATATTCTGTATTTGTTCAAGTAAATATCAGGCCCATCAGTTCTCATTTCCAGGAAAGAAAGTGGGCATCTAAAACTCTGAAGTTCAGATTTGTGTAGTCCTAAAACTAGCCACCACTTGAGTGCTCACATAATGTTGGGACCTGAATTCACTGGTTGAAACCCAGATGAACTGGGTCCTTATGAAAAAAGACCTCAAAGGTCTTTAATCTCCTGTTTAAGTGCAACTAAGAACTTGAACAGCAATAATTCACAGAATCAAGGAATAGTAGGGGTTGGAAGGGACCTCTGGAGATCATCTAGTCCAACCCCCCCTGCCAAAACAGGTTCACCTAGGGCAGGTTGCACAGGAACATGTCCAGGAGGGTTTTGAAAGTCCCTAGAGAAGGAGACTCCACAACCTCAATTCTTCCCACTTTTTTTTGTTTGCTTGGTTTTTAAACCCAGCTGCTCCTGGATTTATAACAATACCTTGAATTTCCATTGCTGTGATTCTCCCCAAAAAGCACACCAACAATGTGGACTCCTCTGGCCCTCCCAAGGGCCCAGTTTCTGATAGAATGTACCCAAGACCCACCTACCCACTAACCTGAGTAATTAGGACACTCTTCTTTTGAGGTATTATATTCCTGAAGCCAGAAGAGAACTATGAGTCCGTGCTTGTCCTTGTCAAATGCTATAGTCTAATACTAGTAAGGCAACACCATAGCCTTAAAGGAAGAAAAGTGAACCCTGTTAAGCAAGCAGCCAATCTCTGCATCCAAAAGGTACAGAGACATCTTCCAGGCTCCCTTTGTCTTACTGATGCTAAAGGGAAGGTATTTCCAACAAGCTGCTATTCTTATACTTGAGCAAACTGAGCTCACTTCAGAGTCTTGAGTTCTGATAGTGTCCTGTGCCACTGCCAATCTCCTGCCCAGGCACTGCCCCTGGGGCCATGGCTCCTAGTTAGTATTCTAGGAGCCAGATCCCTACATCTTTATAGAGATCCTGCTGCTGCCTGTAGCTACTTAGTGGAAGACTACAGAAAAGATGAAGCCAGATTCACAGGTGTGCACAGACAGAACGAGAGGCAGTGGACAGCAGTTGCCACGCTGAAATTTTAACTACTGAAAATACTTAACATTGAGCATTAGCTTAGACTAGGTGGATAGAAGTCAATGCAGACAAGGTAACTAAAATACTGTGTCTGGAGCTGCTAAAGTAATCAACGCAGAGATAAGGACTAACTGGACAAACTACAAACAGAGGATGCATAATCTATTTTACATTTAGACTCTAGGGATGTGATTAGGGTCACAATGCTAAACAGCCATTGTAACAGACACAGAGAAAGGAAAATGTCTACTCTGTCAAGGCACAAACACTGTACAGACAAAGAGAAGGAGGAATTCTGCATGCCATTGACCTCAAAGCCATATTCTGTCTCTTCACAAAACAACTTGCAGAATCATTTTAACAGATTCCTTTCTTACAAGGAAGAGAAACTAATTTAAGTATTCTCAAGATTTCATGTTCTTCGATAGTTATCAGGTGAACATGAAGAAACATCTTCCCTGACATTAAAAGAGCTTCAGTTTTACATTGACTAACACTGGAGAAAAAAAGAAATTACCTTTTACAGACATTTAAAGATTTTAATGGAGACAGTCTGACTACATGCTTAGTTTCAGCAACAATTCTTGTGCCCACCTTACCTAAAGGAATGTGAAAATGCCTGTAGTCTGCACAATGCCAGAGCAAGCATTAAAAAGAGAAAGGAAGTTCTGATAAATCTGAAGAAAAATATGTAACTGTGTAGCTGCACCTCAGAGTGTTTTTTCACTAGACTTCTAAAAGCAAGAAAGAGATTAATGGCAGCACTTTAAAACAGGGCTGACTTTATTACACTGCTTTCCAATGCAGCAATAGAATGTGCAAATCTTTGTTTATCCAATAATTGAAAAATAAGTTCAATTCACTGTTCACAACATTTCAAGCAGAGGTGAGTAGCTTCCTGTGTTTGAGTAGTAAAAATTATGTGATCAAATGAGGAATTGTAAACTAAGCACGACTGGATTGTGTCCAGGAAAAGTTTTGCATGCCACACACAATTGTGCTAAGAATTACCACCAAATTTACCTAATTTGTATGAAGGGCTGTGTCATTTGAGACAAAGCCAAAATCCATTATATTCCAATATTTAAGAATTTCAAAGTGCCAAATGTCTATTAAAAATGTAATAAAATCAAGCCACTGCTATGAGGTGTAACAGCTTACAAAGAAATAAAACACACCTGAAAGGAATCCACACACAAGACAAAAAAAACAACAAAACCAAACCACAATTAAAGACATTAATTGTTTAAATGCAGTGTTCCACAAGCTGAGAAAGTCAGAGAACAGAAATGGCAGTGTGAGGTGCATAATACAGAGGCAGGTAGAGACACTGCCACCTGCAACCCTACCAGAAACACAAGAGTAGCCATGGAGATAATCGCACACATTGCTTATCTTGCATATATAAAATACACACCACAGAACTCTTCTGCATCAGCTGAGGTCATACAAAGACATTTTGCAGCAAGTCACTCAGCTGTCCTAGAACAATGCTGAGGGTTCTTGATAGATTAACTTTTAGAAGCACTAGGTATGCTAACAGCATACATTCATTTCAGTGATCACCTGCTTAAATAAAAAATGCAACTACTTGGGAACAGCTAAAGAAACCTACCTGACGTCTTCAAACTTCTTGGTTATGACTGAACCAACAGATGAAAAAGCGGCGGAAGCCTTCTGACCAGCCTGAGACAGGGTTTCTGATGTTTTCTTGTATCTGCATTCAAACAACATTAAGTCTGTAGTTATTTTACCAGAACACATAAAGAACCTTTTACTGTATGTAAACTCGTATCAAGTCCAGAGGTATACTTCAACTTTGGCATCAAATGGACAAGCTACTTAAGAGATTATTTTGAGCCACTGCAGTCCCTTCTGGCTACAGCATCTCTGCCACCTCAGACTTCAGACAAGGTTCATCAATATGCACCTACTACCCCATCCCCAGAACAGATGCTCTCTGCTATTGTGGGATTTTAAGAAACCCACAAAAAAAGCCACCACACAAAATCAAGAAAACCCAAGAAAATAACATCATGTACACACACAAGAAAAGAACAGAAGTCTACTTTTTGTGCCTAGTGTCTAAAATCTTATACCAAATGGTTCTGTCAATAAACTTCACCATAAAAACTGAGGTACATCCTCTTGCACTCTGTGTAGTCATTAACTGCAGAAGGCAGCTCACTCTAGACCTTTAATAGTTGCATTTGCAAGAACATTAACTGTGACTGCACTCTTCCTGCATGAGCTCAGTTTACAACAATTTTTCAGGCTGGAAAAGGATAGTCTGTTGGACTGAGGATACCTTGGTATCTCAGTAATGGCATCTCAGATATGTCAGATAAAAAGCTTATTAGAATTGCCCATATTATGGTCAATCATTCTTATTTTGCATGAGATGGTACCGCTAATAGTGGCCTTCTTTAAAGAAACCTATGATGATTTCTCCAGATTGAAAGTTTTAGTGCAATTTAATATTGTGTTATCTACACTCATTTTACAAGAACAGAAGGTTTAGATAAGACACGAGAACTACATAGCTTCCACTTCAACAGCTGAGACACTCATCATGAACTGGTACATACGCTGTGGTTGATGTAACATCTTGCCAGCTTTTGGTAATGTTCTGCCTTAGTTCCTGTAATGAGTTAATTCCCAGCTTTCTCTTGATTTCTGCTAGATGCTTCTCTTTGGCAGCCAGCACTTGTGAGAGCGTCTGGATTTCCTCTTCCACCTGTGGCAGCACAGTTGATGAAAGGTAAGTTAACAAGTAATATACCCAGCCATTTAACTATGTATTTATTAAAACATCTACTAGGCATCAGTAATGGGAGGGCTAACACATTTTTTAACATTGCCTCACAGTTGTTTCTAAAATCTAAAAGGGAAATCCAACATAGTCTACATCAGGAGCTAGTAAGAAAGCAATCTACCTGCAGCCAGCTCTGTTACTGGAACATGCACAAGGAAGTTGGTAACTAAAAGACTGTATACTTAGAAATCATTACCTTTAGACAACATTAGCCTATACAAAGCTTGAAGATTAGTCAAACCTGGGCCAACAGCCAAGCCTGCATTATCCTGCCACGTCAGAAGAGATACCGATGTATGACCAGTACCAGGAAGCTCAGAGCAGGTCTAATCCATACACAGGTTTTGTCTCCTTGCTTGAACAGAAAGGTTCTGTTGTAGCTTAAGCTAGCAACTGCAGGCTGGATCCAGTCACAGGAGTGCCTTCCCCAGCACAGGGCAGGGAATGGTGACAGACTGAGCAGTTAAAAAAAACACCACAAAACCAAAAAACAAACAAACAAACCAACAAAAAACCAAAACAACCCAAAAAAACCACAACAAGAACACAGCAACTAGAAAACTCTATTGTTTGTATGCTTCCTTCTTCACACAGATCATCACTTAAGCCTCTCACAGAAGCACAACCAGATCATGATGTCAAAACAGTTTTATGATGCCATTCTGTAGAACATACAGATGTGACAGAGGCACTAGGCCATATGCACAAAGGCGAGATATACATCCAACCCTACTTCCACATCCAGACTGGACCTACTTTAGAAGTATCAGGCTGCCCTCTGAGGAAATACCAATATCTTCAATGCACCTTTGCTTTAGATATCTGTCCAAAGTTCAGCAGGACCAGATTTCCCGCATCATCTTATTGGTTTGCCATGAAATAATACTTAGGACCACCAAAATCAAGACTGCATTTAATATGCTTTCACAGCTAACCTTCATTTGCCAACATTGGGCTTAAGCTAGCATCTTTTGTTAGGGTCCTAAAGTCACATAGAGCTACAAAAGAAAAAACACTGGTAACTGAATAAAGCTTGACTTTGAAAACTTTTGAAATGCATGTATCACATTCAAATATTTGATTGTCCTTCAAAGACCACTACTTTAACTCACTCTTAAAAAA
The DNA here is from genome assembly GCA_033124195.1 of Coracias cyanogaster. NCBI lineage: Eukaryota > Metazoa > Chordata > Aves > Coraciiformes > Coraciidae > Coracias > Coracias cyanogaster. The sequence goes on along the minus strand of JAVSBS010027833.1, from coordinate 27,708 downwards.
ATTCTGCTATGTGAACTATGGACAAGAATAGTTACATGGGCAGACATCAGCAAAAGTGTCTCCACTGATACTACTATGAAGCATCCTTCATGAAAACAACAGTTTAGTTACTCCACAGCAGTTAAGACAATACTTGGTTTTGGCTTCCAACCACGTTCTCCCCAACAGCCTACTTACTCCCTCCTCACTTGAGGGGGGGAAAAAAAAAAAAAGTGTTAGGTGTTTATGTAACTTAGTTTAAGATCTGTACACTCAGCACTTCCAGCTTAAGACTCCATAACTAGAACTGGCTGTTCTTTTCTCCTTGGCACCTTCCCTTTCCCTCCCCGCAATACACCCGAGTGCCATACCCAGCTAGAGACACTCGCAGAATAAATATGCAAAGCATTAACTGTATATTCAAAGACAGCATTATCCCAGATTTGCATTCTCGAAACCAGTTTAAGAGCTATTTGCAATAGGTTTACCTTAGCAAGCTCTTTTCTTAGCTCATCCTGTTCTTCTTCTGAGAGTGTTTCTGCCATACCAACTGTAGCAGCAGCATCCTCTCCAACCTCAGGTATAGAGTCACTTCTCAGCAGCCCTGGAGGTGAACAAAACATTAAGTCAGATCATAACAGGTCTGCCAGATAGCAGCTAACATTAATATACAGCCCTTTTGTCCCAGTCCACAAAGAAAACTGACAGAAGGACACCAAAGTCACAGTCCCTGAGTACTATGGTATCCAGGAAACCAGAGGCTTTTTTACCAGCTGTTTCATTCTATGAAGTTGTATTAAAGCTCATTATAATTGCAACTGCTTCTATAATAGGTGACTGGAAACACATTGAGAACAATGCATCCCACTACTCTGATAGAAACCAAGGTGCAGAACACTACGTCCCAACCAGTGGTTCCTACACAACCTCTGCCCAGGAGTCCATGCACTCTCTGCTCGCTCTCGCTCATGCAGCACAAACTCGGGAAGCACTGAAGGTATTCCGAGACCAATGGAGAGGTTCCTCCCTCACTGCTCTCTGGACCGATTAAAAAACACCCGTTCTAGCACACTAGGAGTAGTCATGGTGAGAAGCAAGCTCAGCAACAGTGGAGAAAAGGATTACACTGTAAGTAAGAACTCTTCCTCCATACCCTGCTCAACTTTTCTGTCCCCAGTAACTGGGGCCACTGCAGCTAGAAAGTCACAGATATTGACTTTCTTCTAGAAAAAAGAAGAAAGCTGCTGTTTTGAGCCTGGACATTAAGACAGATGAGAAACCTGGAGAAAGAGCCTGAGAACAAAAGGCCATCACTTCACAAAGTGGTGGAGTGCGAGAAGGGACTGATGAGGATGTGCGTCCATTGACACTGCTACCTCTTCTCCCTTCCAAATCCAGAAACAAAAAAACCTCTGCCAAACTCCTCCATATGAACCCCAGACATCCCTATGGTCAGCTCCTCACCTTTCACCTTCACAGCTTCAGGGAGAGAACGGAGAACAATACTGGTATTGCTATCACACTCTCACTTTTAAAGATTAATTCTTAGTCCTTAATGCTTGTGGTAAGATTGCTTTAAACACTTTTAATGCAAGAGATTTTCCAGCAAAAGATTTCCCATTTTGAATCTTCATAGCTGACGCTCAAACATATGGTTTGCCAGAACTATGGAATCCTGTTCTAATTTGAAGAGACCAGTTTGCAGAGACACTACATGAGAGACAACCATTCGGTTGTAAATTCCCAGAACTAATTCTCTATTTGAGAGGTAAAATAGCTTTACAGATAGTAAAAAAGAAAGGGAAAAAAAAAAATCTTAACATCAAAGAAAAAAACCCCAGGAGGACTGTAAGGAGAGAGAGTGTGTGTATGTATATATGTACATAATTCAGAAAAGTTGAGGACATAGTAAAGAATCTTCCCTTACTAGTCACTATAGTGAATAACCAGATAAAATTCCAACCTCATTCCATCAGCTTCAGATGGTGCTCCAAACTACATTTGGTCTGGGAATCAAAAAACTCATTAGTGTGCAATGAGATTGCCAATACGATCTCATTGTGCGGCTAGATATCAAATAGCTGCATCACAATAAACTGAAAAGTCAGGGGAAAAAAGACTGGGCAAGTCTGTAATTAGTTGTCGGTATTCTACAAAACATGCTCCTAGAAGCTGTCAGGCCTAAGAAAAGAAGAGGCCTTGTTCTTGGTCAAGTTACTAAACTCAGGTAAAGCTCAATTCCACAAATTTCCAAAACAATGGTTTTTGTCTGCATTGTGTACAGAACACTTGTCCTGCACACTGCTACAGGGGCAGAATATTTGTAAATGATAAATTACCACAAACACACTGAGAAAGAAGCATACAGACAGCAACTGAAAACACGTTCTGCATTTATTCATGAAATATATACCACATTTTTCCAGATATTTATGTCTATCTTCTACACAAGAGTTCTAGTCTAATACCTGAGCCAAAGCACAGCATTACAGCATCACAAAAAAAAAAAAAAAGACTACAGCTCACATCTCACAATCAGATCATTTCTGTTTTATACATCAACATATTTCCTTTTCTTAACATCCGATGGTTAAAAATGTCATATCTTTTAGTCAAAGTGCTGTCTATCCTATTCATTGCATACACCTATACTGAAGGAAAACTAACAATTTAAACTGCATTTTCCCCTGACACTTTGACCCCCCAGTGCATTAGCCTCCAACTCCTGACCTTGTTCTCCATCTGCAGGCCCTTCAGGGACTGTTGCAAGAGCCATTTCAGAAAGTTTGCAAGTACCAAAGATGACGCTGATTCCAAGAGCATTAGCACATCCAGCTGAAAGTATGTTCAATCTGGTTATGAAGAGTCATCTGGATTATCTCACCAAAAATAGATCAAGTGAATCCAGCAGTAGGAAAACATGCTGGATTGTCTCCCACAGGAATAGCTTCTGTTTTGGGAATGCACCTTCTCTTTGGAAAACTAGTGTTTTGTGCTGCTCGTTCCCTGCGTTGAATTTAAGACACAATGCTAAGAAGCAAGGGAGTAAATCTCTCCTCCCCTTCCCATTTCTAGATCTTTTAGTAAGACAGGAAATCCCTGCTACTCAGAGTCCTCTGTGTCTCACCCTGTACATCTAAACATGCCTTCCTCTCGACTCCTTGCCTTTTGCCCCCCTCCCATTTATTACTTTTTCTTTAGCTCCATTTGGAGTATGGAAACACTTTTCTATCAGTCTTTATCAGTCACTTCCCCTCTCATCCCTTGTTACTGTTTCACCTCTGCTCCCTTTGCTTCCATTCCTCCGTTCACTTCCACTACTTGCAGGACACAGCTCATCTGTGCTGTGGGAAGGCTGTGCTAGGCAGCCTGACCAAGAACCAGCTGTCTACATGGCTAACAACTCACACATCTCCACAATGGCATGGCTACAACCCAAATCTACCCCATAAACTAGGCTGACAGACAGTAAGATCCTGTCTTGAATTGAGATTCATAAGGAAAGGTGCACAGCCCACCCTAGAGACTTTGGGGGTGCGGGGCAAGACATCAGGGAAATAGCAGTCAGCCAACAGATGGAAATACTTCATCTCAATCTGTTATTACGAGAGTATTTCTCACTTGTGGTCTTTTCTGTTCACCAGCACAACTGTTGTTATTGGCTTCCAATTTATTACCTTTCATAATGTTCATAATCTTGCATCTTTTGAATTGCAGAGCACTTAAAATTCAGTTGTTCTGTACTCTGATGGCTATAATCAAGTTTAGCTGAGCATTTCATGTCTCAGAGTAAAGATTCTGTTGGGGGAAAAATTTGGGAAGACATCTAGTATTGGGAAAATTTACCTAGTTTTAAGCCAGTTGTTAAGGTGTCTGTATTTCTAAGATTAACATATTATTCCAGCAGTTTATTAATCTACTTAAATGCACCAAATAAAGACATGAACAAGTTAGTTGATTAGGGCTCCACAGATCATTCAGGGAAACAGTACTTAAGCCCCTATTATTTTGCCAGAGTAGGCAAAGCATTAGAGTCATTCAATTCACACACAGGTTTTCTGGTTTGAGGTTTGTTTTGGTTGGTTTGAACCCAAGTTTGTGCTCCATTTTGACTAGGGGTTCCTACCTGTTTCTGGCCTGAATTCAGAGATAAGTAGTAAACATAAGCAGTTTAAGGACGTCCTGGTCTTTCAGATGAGCAGCCTCTGGGGCAGGGGAGGGTTAGCCTCCACAAAGCTTTTAGATGGACATATTCTGTGTCAGGCACTCAGAATGAGCATTTTGGCAATCACTATATGGCTGGACAAGCTCCAGAAAAATGGCACTTGTTAGAGTTCAGGAGAACAAGCTGTCTCAAGATTATACAATCACTCCAACATCTGAGTAATGGACAGTGCTACAGAGGATATTTATTTTGCGATATATAAGAAAAATCAAATTTAAGTGCTTCCCATTTATCTCAACGAAAAAGCCAAAGCAAGACATTTTTCTTCAACTTGGAGGAGAAAGTTCTTGGTGTACTCCCAGACACTAATCATATATTCATTTAAAGAGAATGAAAAAGAAATAAAATTCCACGAAAGCTTGGTGCTCATGGTGATGCATCACCACCAGATACAAAGAACTACTCCCTCCCTTTAGAAGAAGTGGGAGACACAGTAATTGCAGAAGTGAACGCTGATTACTGTTCCCAAAGACCCCCAGCTCATCAAGTTCACACAGTTAGCTCACAAAGATAAGCCCCAAGGGATGCACATTTCTCCAAGATACTAAAGAATGAGCCCATCAAAAAAAAAAAAGTCAACATCTTTGTAACTTTGCTTTGTCACACCTGAAGTAGGGCTAAGCTTTCTGTATTTTTAAATACTCTGGAAGATCATGTCCAGCAGCACAGAATGGAAAGGAAGGACGAAACCACAGTGGGATGTGTTGGGAGGCGCAGCTGTAGGTCTTCTGTACAACCAGCTAGAAACTTGTAGGGTTAAGCATTGGATGGATGCTGCTGTAGCACAGCACGCAACAGCTGCTTCCTCAGGACAGCGCAAGTACAGTTAGGATCCGCAGGTGTAATATTCACAGTATCTTAAATGCTAAGCGGAACAGAGTAAGGTTTTAGAGGGCATTTTCGTTAATCAGTGATATTTTCAGTACTAAGGCAAAAGCAGATGTTAGACTACGCAGAGCTCTGAAGTCATACTCAGTATGCAATCCCACCTCCCCCACAAAAAAAAAACTAGGCCAATTACTCCAATCTTGCAGAAGCTGTCCTTTTGTTCCTGGTTTTTTTGCTCACTTCATTTTCCCCTCGAACTGCCTTTCTACTGAATCAAGAAATAACAAATAAGGTGAAGCTGGTAAATGCATAGCACATGAGATACTGCCTACATGACACACCAAAGCTCATGAACTACCACAGTTAACAGCAGGTCAACTTTTACCTTCGTTTACACCTGCGTTTCAGCTAGATTTTATAGATTCTTAATCTGATAAATTCATTTTTTTTTTTTTTTTTTTTTTACAGTTATTCATCACTAAGCTTTCCATGTAGAGGTTTTGAAAAAGAAAGAGAAGGAAGTTACCAGACTTCGCCAGGGTAGGTGATCCAGGTGGAGAAAGGTTTATGCTGGGTGACAGGTAAAGATAGTTTCTGTTCACTCCAGCATTGAAATCGAAGGGTGATTTGTAATCCTCATACAGATCCATACCAGAAAATTCAGAGCGTGCAGCCATCCTCTTCTTCCACTGAAGCATTCATCTTCACTTTCTGGGGCAACCCAGACAGCAGGACTCAGAAACCCTCTGTCTTCACATGACACTCAATATACCTCCTCATAAAATTCAGCTCTCTTACACCTCTGTTAGATTTGATAGAGCTGTCTAGCAAGGGATTTTTTAGCCATCTTGTAGCTGCTGCTGTTTACACGGCACAAAGCTAAATTCCTGTAAATTTATAACCTAGGCTGGACTCAAACAGACCGTTCCTTTAACAAACATTCACAGTGCGCAGTTCATGGCTTCTGGAAGAGCCTTGTTCCTCTGCAGAACTGCATCAAGAATTTTCAATCATTTAAATAAAAAAAGGTCAGCTGACTGCAGCTACACCAGGATATCCTTAATCTTCTAGGACACAAAAGGATTACTAGCCGTAATCTATCCTATATACCATCTGTGTAGGACTTTTTTCTCTGATTAATGGAAAATTCTGTGTGCATAACTATTTCTTCAGATGCTTCCACCAGTGAGGGTAATAACCAGCAGCCAGACCCCAGCCCCCGCTGCCCAGGTATCGTACTGTAGTGCAAGCTCAGAATAGGAGAAAGCAGCACTGCTCTCTGAAGGCTGTGCTATAAACACCACCGAGGTTTTTAATCAGTGTGCTCATGGGCATTAGGATTTTTGCACATGAGGCTAAACATATCTGGGTACTGCAGGGTTTTGGGTTGGGTTTTTGGTTTTTTTAAAATAAAAAATCATTCACAGGCACTGCCCCATGTCCTTGGTGCTCCAGCCAGCGTCATTTAGAGCAGCCAGTTATGCCAAGAACCGGTAACACCGGTAACATTGTCCTGATTAAATATATTTATGTCTTGACACATATACCATAAAGAAAGATCAACTTACATAAGACATCTGATTTTATGCTGGGGGTGTAAGATTTAGCCCTGGGAAGCAGAAGGGTTTATTACCTAAAAGAGACACTCAGCACAGTTTTGCAACGCTTCACTACATTTTTTTTTTCTTCCAAGATCAGCTTCTTTCACTAAAAAAAAAAAAATAAACAAATAAATAAATAAAAATCAAGCTTACTAGCAGCACAGATCACCCTTACAGCTAAGCAACCATTTCCTTCCAATCCCACACCTTCACCCACGCTCTCCACTGCAGCCTGCATGCAGAGGAGCACAATCAAATGGAAGTTAATCTTTTCCTCCACTGTAAGAGTGATGCTTTAAGACAGAGCTGATCAGAGATGTTACGCCATCCTCTGCTCAAAGCTGTAGAAGTGCAGGAGCCTTGCAGCATACCCAAGCCAAGCCTGGGCAATGTATTCCCTGGAGATACCAGAACAAAGCGCAACGCTTCTGAAGTTTTAACTTTCCATTTCCACTGCAGCCAGTGGGCGCAGGAACGGAGCTTCCAGCTAATTAAAGACCAGTTCCTTTAGGCTGCAGACCTACATTGGCTTCTAGTGCAAACCACCTGCAGGCCCATAACAATGGAAGTGCCGGAGCCTGAAACACAGGTCTCTGCTATTTTACAAACCCAATGAAAAAGAGAAAATAAAACACCCCTCTGCATTTCTGACATGTGGCTGCAGCATCTGCCAGAAATACTGCAAAGTTCACATGACAAAGGGCAAAGCTTTGGTCATGGACTCCAGTTAAAGCGTCCAGAGGCAGGAGGGAACTGTAACACGGCTATAGTAATGAGATACCCTCTATTACCCAAGCACCCTAGTATGAATAGCTGCCCATTCTGCTCTGCAGCCTTCCCTGGTGTAACTCAGCAGACAGGGGCTGCCTTCTGTCCAAAAGGCTCAGGCACTAGTGGTACTAACTGGATTAGGCAAAATGGTAAGTTATGAGATGTGGAGCACTGGAAGAGCTGGGTCTGCCATCGCTCTCCAGACAAAAAAGAGAGTGAAGGTGAGGCTAGTAGCCCTGAGGACTTGTTCCCAAGCCCAAAGAATCATTCAGTGTAACACCACTCAATGCTAGCAAGCTACGACAACTGAAAGTAGCTATGTTAGGAAGAAGCAGCCCATATCAAGATCTGTTCATCCCCGCTAACAATCAGGAATGCCATTTCCTGGCCAAGGGCATTTGCTGGAGTCAACACATTCTTGGCATTTACAGGCAACTCCCTGTGTTCAGTTTTACCCCATATCATCCATTAAAAAGGACAAGAAAAAAATTGGTACTCTTCCTGCATCTTTATTGTGCAAAAATTGGCTTCATGTCTCTAGAGACATCTGGATTGCCTACCTAAGACCACTGACCTAGCCTGTCACTGCTACAGACATAAGCGTGCATGCGCCAAACGCTCCAACACATCTTCAGCGTAGTCAGAGTCAAGTAGAGGACATTGTCCATTGCTAGAACACACCTCTGGCTTACAGGGCAGGGTTGTTGAGCTACTGATCTGAGCCTCCACATGAGAAGCTGGACTCTGCCTTTGCCCTGGCTTATGCATAGCCTGAGCATGGGTCCAGAAGTGACCCAAGACAATTCTCTAGCTTTTAGAGATACTACTGTTTTAAAATCATTGCCAAGGGAGGGATGTGCGAGCACACCTCACTTACCCTCTTTGCTCAAATTAATCTTCCTTACAGTGGCTGTACAGCTGGGTTGCTATAGCCCCTCTCAAACAGGTTGCCTAAACACTGATCTCCTGCTCTCTTAACTGCAGTAGTTTACAGGAGCATCACTTCTCGCTCATTCTCAGCTACAAATCCTGCCTGGTGATGAAGGAAGCTGTCCTGCTGAACAAGCTTCTTCCTCATCACCTAGGGAAGTTTAATGGTCTTCACCCTGAAGTACAAGCTGATCTGCCCGTAAGGAGAAAGGACTGCAGTCCATTCTTCCAAATGTACTGTAGGACAACTTCTTGGCTACCTGTCATCCCTAACTCATCCACTTCAAGGAAGACAAGTACTCCCCTACAAGGCATAACAATTTGTCTGCTTCCTCCCCAGTAGCTCCTTGACAGACCCCGGAGTGCAGGGCAGAGCAAGGCAGCACCACCCCTACACACCCAAAAGGCAGTCCAAAGAAGATAGGCCCTGCTAGCTGATAGTGTGGTGCATTTGGAGGAAGAATTAATTTCTCTCCAAGGGACTTGCCAAATTAAAGTGATGGCCCCAAGGAAGCAAAGCAGGATGGGGATGACAGCAGCCACGTGGAACCAAAAAGAAAGGCTCTGCTCTGCAGCATGAAGCTTTTTGACAAGTTTAGCTCTTGACAGTTTGAATATGGCTAGGCAATGCCAGGAGTAGAGAATTCTCTTCACTATGAAAACCAGCTCATTACGAGGCCTTTCTAAAGGGCCTTCCCATGACCAAAATATCTCACTGCATGGCCTTCCTCCTCCTCACTCTTCATGGTAATTCACAGCACATGCAGCAGGCTGGAGGTGGAACTGAGGCTATAGAGCCACAGTTGTCAGATACACCCTGCCTGCCCAGTGCCAGACATACTTGTTAGAGCTTGGGCTTATGTTTAGACTTCGGCTATGTGGCTTAGAGTAGTTACTGTGCACACGCGAGTATCTTTGTTTGTCCTGCATAGCAAGTTCAACTGTTACCAGGGTCCCTGGGTTGTTGCTGCAGTTTAATCAGAGGCAAGCCAGTACCTGAAGAGATCCTGAAGCCTAAGGATGCACCTGCTCCAGAGACAAGCAGCAGTGGGGTTTTGCTCACTGTGTAAGAGATTAAAACTGCAGATTTCACTGTTCCAGAACAAGTGCTCATTTGTCCTTAACAACTCGGGATAACTAAGAGGTCAGTACTTAAGTCATCTACGCCATTTTAGAAGCCGGTGTTAGAGAGACCGGCATGAAGGTAGATAACTTCTGTCAAGGATGCCCGAACCAATTACTGAGAAGTTCAACTGAATGTCACAAGTGGCTCAGGAAGCCTCAGCAAAGCATTACCATTACAACTACCATTAATCATGTTGTAATCTCTTTTAAGGTTGGAGAGTGTGCTTAAAACTCTCCCAGGTAACTATTTAGCATTAGCAGTCAGCACAGACATGCACATTGTGAAACATACAGGAGAGAACTTCCTGCACAGCTAGAAAAGCTGTTAAGTTTGAGCAAAGACTGTTAACCAGATATTTGCCTGCCAAGTCTCAGACATCATTCTTTCTTCAGGTACCACCTGCTACCCAGGTCTGCAGCTTCCACCTTAGACTAAGGCTCTAGCAGCAATTTAAGAAAGGCAGTATAGTATTAAAGCTCTTCTACCTTGTTGGTAGCTAAGTAAGGATAAGTTGATACAGTAGCATTGCAGAGAAGCCACTTTTCCCACATTTAGGTCTGGCAGAACTATCGTTTGTTTATGCATGAAAAAGTTCTATCCCTCATTCTCTAAAGAAACCAAACCCAGCTCAAGTATGACCAAATACCATCCCTGGGCTTTGAAGAAACTAAGCTATACATTTAGTAGCGTTTCATACAAAGAGTTAAATTCAAAATTGAAATGTTACCACTAACACCTTAGGACTGTAAGAATGCAGAGGCTACTGTAAGACAAGATCCAAACAATACTTTGGATGAAGCTACCTAAATAAGCAACCCAGAAGATCTGTGCCTAATCAAATTAGAGTTCTGCTGCTATACAGGCACCTTCACCATCTTGGATGTCCTGCTTTTGTGTCCTGTTAAAGGACAGAGATGCCAAACTTGTGTACTACAGCCCATACTTTTGGCAAGTCTACCATGACTCCAGCACTTAATTCAGAAAGCAAAAGAGGAACGTGGGGACAAGAGTTTGTTGCCAAAGAGAGGGCAGAGTTCTTGCTGTTTTGGAGGCACAGCAAAAACATTCAATCTCTTACTTCAAGGTTGATTGTTTAGATTTAACTGCCTGTTCAGCCTCTACCTGGTTTGAATTTGCATCTTCTTCAGTCTGCTAACAGGCAAGACTGAATGGAGGCCTTCCAGTAACTGCGGGTGAGGTGAAGCCTTCCAGCCAGGCCTCCCCCAACCCCATCTTTCCCAAGTAGATCCCAGCAGGCAGCAACAGTCAGGCTCATCTCCCCACTCCAACCGAGTTTTATAGGGCGTAAGTAATTTTAAGAACTACAAAGCTACTTAATATCTTAAGCCAATCTAGGTACTCTAGCATCAGTTTGATCTCTAAAGTCTTACCACTTTACAGATAAGTAAAGCCTTTCAGCACCTGATCCAAGGCCTTAGAACTGCATTGAGAGTGATGTGAAGCAATAGGACAGAAGCCCAAACACTGAACCTTAAATTAGTGCATTTTTGCTCCTATTTCCACACTGTGCAATCTCCCTTCCCTTTAACAGCAGGCACCTCCTTCAGCCTCTGAGGCTGGTGCATGGCATGAATGGAGCTGCTCAGCTACAGCAGCTGCTGAATGGTGCAAGTACAGGAGACCTCCCAGCGATGGTCAGCAGACTGTGGCTTAAGGGCTCAGGCACTTACAGAGTCCAACTCAACACCATCATATAAATCTCATTACTTCAGACTCCCTCCACATGCTTTCTCTGGACTAACTCTCGCTGACCAACAGCGTTGTCTAGTATGGTTCTTTGTATAGAAATATCTTCTCCAGCATTTTCTTAAGACTAAATGCTGCCTTCACTGAAACAAACAAACAAAAGCCTCTTAGAATGATCACTATTCTCCCAAGAGGTATTGCCCCACCACACAAACACTTCTGGGTGTTACAGTTAAGGATTATGGGGTTGCTAGCATTGCTCTTTTCTTAAGCCGAAGTCTCAGCCCACGGCACTGTAGACAGCTGATGCATGTCTTAGCCAAGGCAGCAACTCTCTTCTCTTCCCAATCCAATTATAAACTCACGCTAATTTCCAGAATCTTGTGAGGGAGTAGATCCATGCTTTGGCATATTTTGCTGCTAGACAAGCTGATACCACAGTAAGACTCTCAACCTCTTCATATCAGACAGAAGTCTGATATGAGTACAAGTTCTCCACTAGCTTTTGAAGGCATCAGCTTAGGTGTTTGTTAGGCAGAAATCCCCAACTTATGGCACAGTTCTGTGTTTCAAACAGTGGTCAAAGTAGTGACATTTGTCAACTCCAGCAATAACAAGTGAAAAGCATTTTTAGCTTACGGGAAGAGTCCAGGCCAAAGCCAGCACCCCAGAACCAGCCATCAGGTAGGGCACTGCACTGAGCTTGGAGAAGTCAGACCAAACTCTGCAAATACACAGGCACATTTCCAAGTGAGATTAATGGAGTCAAAACACTGTCAGGTAGATTTTAAAGGAAGGCATTTAGTTACCTGACCTCAACTCTTACTCTAGTTATGCTGCCATTCTCTAGAGACTTTAATCCTCAGTAAGAGACTGAAGCTGTCAAAAAGGCTGGAGAAATAGTGCTGAGCTGCAGCCAGATGTCAGTTAGAAAAGATTAGGAAGAAAAGGCTGTAGTGCAGAGCAGAATTTTTTAAACTAAGTTCTTATACGTAACTTTGCAATCTAATTAAAAGCTTTACTTGAGTGGGTTAATTGGATCAACTCCCGGCCTCCATCTGAATACAAGTCTGCTCTTCTGCATTCAGATCAAAGCTCTCTCTTCCAACACTGCACCCTGGAGCATCCCTTTCTGAAAATCCCACCATTCCCACTCCACAATACCAGGTCCCACCATGAAAATGATACAGAAGTTTCAACAAAGAAGGTTTTTGACATACTATGCTGAATCAGGTACTGTGATACCTGAAAGGATAAGCACCAAAAAAACCCACCATCTGTAGTCTTAGCAATACCTTAGTAAGACACTCTTCAGTGCTTGAGGTACAGACTAGCTCCCACCGTGTAATTACCAAGGTCATGCCTGGATTTGGTGTAGCAGAGAATTTGCACCCTTTACTATCAAGGACAGAAGTGTAGAGCACAGAAGCACCTAAGCAACCAAACAGCGCACAATGATGTGACCAATACCAGGGATTAGGGAAAGTACTTCACAAAATCCACCTCTGGAGATATTCAAAAGCCACCTGAATATAGTCCGGGGCAGCCAGCTCTAGGTGGCCCTGCCTGCGCAGCAGGGTTGGACCAGATGACCTCCAGAAGTCCCTTCCCATCTCAACTATTCTCTGACTAAGACAATCGCTATATAAAGTTACAGGCTGCTCACCCAGATCCTCCAATGCCTGCAATCCTGAAGAGACTGTTTGGGAACATGAGGAGTCTTGGTGCGCTGCTCCCGGGGAGATCTGTGGCCAACCCTTCATCTTGTGAATTAGACTTGCGAATACCTACCTGCTACACAATAAAATTCCATTTCCTCCCATACTTTCTAAACTGAGGTATGGACAGAGACTTCACAGGAGACTCTACACTTCCACACATCTCCCCAGTGTACAGAAGTATTATGACAGGTGACAAACAAGGCATGAGCATTTGCAGCAGTAGAGACTATTATGATTTCAGTTGGGAATCTGCAGGAAAAGGGCAGCTGACCAGTTGGACTAGATTCTGCAGGAAAAAAAAAAAAAGTCCTGGTATCACAGACTCATAAAATAGTTTGGATTGGAAATGCCTTAACGATCATCTAGTTCCAAGCCCCCTGCCATAAGCAAGGGCACCTTCCACTAGACCAGGCTGCTCAAAGCCCCATCCAACATGGCCTTGAGCACTTTCAGGGAAGGGGCATCCACAACTTCTCTCGGCAATCTGTTCCGGTGTCTCACCACCCTCAGAGTGAATAACTTCTTCCTGATTTCTAATCTAAATCTGTGCTCTTTCAGTTTAAAGCCATTACAGCTTGCCCTATCACTACATACCTTTGTAAAAAGTCCCTCTCCAGTAGACCTGTAGGCACCCTTTAAGTACTGGAAGGCTACTCTAAGGTGTCCCTGGAGCCTTCTCCTCTCCAGGTTGTTGTTCACAACCCCAGCTCTCTCAGCTTGTCCTCTTAGGGGAGGTGCTCCACTCCCCTGATCATTTTTGTGGCCCCTACCCTCGACTCACTCCAAGAGTTTTCTGATGTAGGGGGCCCCAGAGTTAGGTGCAGTACTCCAGGTGGGGTCTCACCTGAGCAGAGTCAAGGGGGAGAATCACCTCCCTCGACCTGCTAGCCCCACTTCTCTTGATGCAACCAAGGATATGATTGGCTTTCTGGGCTGCAAGTGCACATTGCCAGGTCACATTGAGTTTCTCACCAACCAACATTCCCCAAGTCCTCCTCAGGGCTGCTCTCAATCCATTCTCTGCCCAGCCTGTATTTGTGCTTGGGATTGTCCCACCCCAAGTGCAGGACCTTGTACTTGGCCTTGTTGAACTTCATGATGTTTGTACAGGCCCAACTCTCAAGCCTGTCAAGGTCCTTCTGGATGACATCCATTCCCTCCAGCATGTTGACACCACACAGCTTGGTGTCATCAACAAACTTGCTGAGGGTGCACTCAGTCCCACTGTTCATGTCCCCAGTGAAGCTGTTATACAGCACCAGTCCCAACATCATCCTCCAAGGAGAACCACTTGTCACAGGTCTCCACTTGGACATCGAGCCATTGACCACAATTCTTTGATTGTGACCACCCAGCCAATTCCTTATTCACTGAGTGGTCCATCTATCAAAACGATGTCTTTCCAATTTAGACACCAGGATGTTGTGCATCCTTCACCCACTCCAGTGCAGCTTACTTTATTTCTTCAGAAACTTCCCCTAGCGCTTGCTCCGAGTTGTCCTAGCACAGCTCCTCTGTCCAGACAAAAGCTGGCATAAAAGCTTCCAAATATGTGTCAGTTCAGCTAGAGGTGTTAGCTTGCCCTTCAAAAGCACAAGGACATAGTAATTTTTAGCGTTGTCATAGAATTCACCCAGAAAATGTCAAAGGACAGTAATCTGCAGGTGGGCTCCCACAAAGGATGCACATATAACACCAACTGGAGTGGAATTTCTTAGAAGCACTGCTAAGCCTGCCATCAGAAGACAACAAAGTATGGAAAGCTCCATCTTGTCAAAATGGCCTTATCCCGTTGACACAATTCCACTTTGAACATCCCTAACACAAAGGCAGGAAACAGCTAGCTGGCTGCACTCTCCTAAGATCCCACTCAATTTTCTAAATGCAGGCAGTGTTCAGATACCTTCACCCCTGGCAACCTCACTACAGATTTCCTGGGACTTCATGGAAGCATCAGTTTGGCTGCTGTTGTTGCACACACACAGAGGTCGTCTGCATACTTTACTTTTTTTCCTGCCTAACCCCCTCATTGGGCTACCATGCCCTCATCTAGGCTCACAGCATCAGCTGGCTTAAAACAGATCTAAACAATATATCAGAAGTCAACTGAAGGTACTTGATACTGGCCTGGAGCCACTTCCATAAGGTACAAAAGCAAACAAGAGCCCGGTCTTCTAAATTACCCTTTGTCCTCAAAACCACCTTCAAGCTTATTGCAACCTGGGAGAGAATTATGCCCCTCCAATAAATGCACATTAAATTGTATAAAATTAACTTGAAAACTTAGAGCTGACTCTCGCATTTATTGGACACACTCCTACCAAACAGAGGTGGCCATGCCACAAATTCCTGATATACCAATTACTTTCAGGTGGTCCCTCCTGAGAAACACAAATCTTTGTAATCTCCCAAGTCTCACAGCTCCCTACAATCACTTTATGTTCTTGGAAATGACAAAGAAATAAAAATGTACATTTTTTTCCAGAACTGGCTCACAGGAGTTACTGGCTGCTGTTCTCCTGCTTAGTCTAGCTCCTTGTTCTGTTAGCCACGAGAAAGCTTTCTCCTTAATTTAACGTTAGGATGGCAACCACCAGATTCATACTCTCTTCTTTTCAGACCCTGACTAACCAAGCTTAAGATTTAGACTGGTGCTGTTAAACAAGTGTAATTACATAACACTTAATGTATGATTTCTCCAACATACACAACTGTTAATTAGCAAGCTGTGTAGAGATCTTATTAACATTTTTGCTCTTGGCTTATCTGAGAAGATAACATGAAGTGTCCATGAAACTGTAAAACCCTGCCTTGCCAGCAGCAGCACTGGTACAACAACCATGAGTGCCCCGGAAATCTCTCAGGTCACAAGAATTTTCTCCTGACCCCCCTTCCCCAACCGTTCAAATCACACCTTTAGACTAGTAATGCTCTTTGTCACAAACCCTTCAGAGAACCAGCCTGTCCATGTGGCATTTAAAAGCCAACAACAGACACTGAGCCAGTTACGTAGCTTACCTATGCAGATGAGCCCATAACAAAGACGAGTCCATATTATTCATGTACATTTGTCACCCACTGCAGAGTTTTGGTGAGCCCACCCAAACTTAAGAGAGTAAGACCTGACATAGGATTGCCAACGGCACACCAACAGACTGCTGGTATAAAGTACTCTCACACACGGATGCAGCAGCTCACTGAGCATCTCTCATTTGAAAACACAGAGTAAGTTGTGTTGTTTTCTCTGCAGCACCAAACAAGACAAAGGGACCTTGAGTGGCACTCCACCACCACTGCAAACTGGACAAACTCAAGACATTGGGCTTTAATATTTCGGCACTGTTCTTAATCTCATTTAAGAGATAAAAGGGGGGAATCCTGCAACTGTGCAAGCAATGAACCAGGAGCAATTCGCTAACAAACCAATGGCACTGACTGGCTTTTTTTCCCCTAATATAATGCAAATAATGGATCCACCTTTAAAGTATTATGATCTTTGAATCAGTACTCTGAGATTTTATCTAGTTGGTGTGTGGTGTGTCCTTGAATAACTTTTAATGCTGCTTGAGCTGAGTAAATCTTGTTAGGAGACCTTTGCTCCTACTCCAAGTCAGACTACCACAGTAAACTAAATGAAATTGTTATCCTATAGAAATACTGCCACCACACAAATCAAATGTTGTTTTATAACACAAATGTCATAAAACACTAATCACTCCAAAAGCAGAAGGCAGCGAAGAAAAGGGTCAGGAAAGTCTGTCCAGAGATTATTTCCCCACAAATAGATACAGCTCTTAAGGATTTCCAGATCCTAGAACTTGAGCTTACCTCCTTCCATCAGATCACACTTTGGACAAGAGACATCACTTTCCATGTCTGGGTGACATCATAGACCATCTGTATTTGCTTTTTTACAACCTACATAGGTTGAAATCAGAAAATGTGGGAAACCGACACACTATTTTGAAATATCTTTCTATGTCAGCTAAAGAGAACTACAACTTCCATGAATCATTAGGAAATCCTCCGGAAACCGGCAGTCAGAAGTCTTGTGAATCAGAGAAGGTTTGTGTTGGAATATACCCTTAAAAGTCATCTAGTCCACTCCCCCTGCAATAAGCAGGGACATATTCAACTAGATCAGGTAGCCCAGAGCCCCATCCAACCTGACCTTGAATGTTTCCAGGGATAGGACTTCTACCACCTCCCTGGGCAATCTGTTCCGGTGTTTCACCACCCTCATTGTAAAAAAAATTCCTTCCCTTTTATCTAGCCTGAACCTACCCCCTTTTAGTTTAAAACCATCACCCCTTGTCCTACTGCTACAGGTCCTGCTAAAAAGTCTGTCTCCATCTTTCTTACAAGCCCCCTTTAAGTACTGAAAGGCCACAATAAGGTCTGGAGCCTTCTCTTCTCCATGTTGACCAACCCCCAGCTCTCTCAGCCTTTCTTCATAGGAGAGACCCTGCAGCCCCCTGATTGTTGTGGCTCACTCCAACAGGAGTTGAAGACTCCAGAGCTGGACACAGTACTCCAAGTGTAATCTCAACAGAGTGGAGGGGCTGAATCACCTCCCTCCACCTGCTGGAAATGCTTCTTTTGATGTGGCCCAGGATGCGATTGGCCTTCCGAGCTGTGAGCACACACTGCTGGCTCATATTCTGTTTTTCACCCACCAGTATTCCCAGGTTGTTCTCCACAGGGCTGCCCTCAATCTCTTCATCCCCTGGCCTATATTGATACTGGAGGTTGCCCTGACCCAGAACAATTTGTAAGAAGAAATTGTACACTTAATAACCTGAACAACCTGCAGCTCAGAAACTGGTGTTTTAAGCAGTGCACCCAAAGAGGTGCATTAGGCAAAAGGCTCACCTGCCATCCTAGCCGTACTCTTAGAACACCAATTGCCTTTCCTGCAGGACTGCTGGACTGTTAAAACCAAGTCTTCACAACCATGACTCATGGGGAAACATACTGAACATGTATCCCTAGACACAGTGCAGCAAAGCCACAAAACTCTGTGCTTCCTTACAGAAGCCTCTGTACCATCTATCCAACCCATCCAACCCAACCCATGGGCAGTTTGTGCAGCACTGCACATGGCAGCAGTGTCCTAACACACATGCAGCTTCTCTCTGGCTTATGTGCCTGGTGACCTGTTTTTTTCCTCCCTTGGCAGGAAACAAAACTAAACAAGTTTCTATTAGCAGCACTGGTTGCTGGAACTGAGTAATAAAGGATGCACTTGCAGTAGATCTATTTCTCTGAACAAATTAGGCGTTGGAGACAACACAGCCCAGGACTGAATTCTGCCCTAACAATAAATACTCAGATTCCTTCAGAAAAAGAAAAAACAGTTGACTATTTAAAGATTAACATGAAGGGCAGGAAAGCTGGACTTGTTCACATCTAGACATCAAGATTTTGTTCAAAAATAGACAATCAGCCACGGCATTTTACTTTTCCACAGAAGTTTACTGCTACCTGCTTAGTGTCCACACTCATTCTGCTAGACTGAGTAAAGTGCTGACACATTTTCTAGCAAGGCTCTAAACCCAGAAAGAACCATTATTTTTGAATGACCTGCCGTCCTGGCAGAGTTTCAAGATCAGTATACAAAGCTCAAGCAGCAGTTCACAAGATACAGACAAGTCTCACTGCTGTACCTCAGCATTTTTTAGAAGTGCATTTAGAAATGCAAAAGTATTTCAGAAATGGCTAATAATTAAGACTGATTCTTAGAAACAGCTATTTAAATGGTAGCAGCAACTGTTTATTTCTTCCTCAGAGTCTTCAGATGAGGAGGTTTAAAGTGGGTGTCCAGAACACACCTTTAATGTAGTTAAGGATTGATTCACTGGATAAAACATCAGTAAAGCTCTAAAGTCCTCCCCTCCTTCCAAATTACTGCACTGAAATCATAAAACAGTAGTAAGAAGAGGTTTTTAGCAGTTAAGTTACATAAATTGATGGCCAACTTCTATGGAGCACAAGATCCCCCCCCACACACATCCTTAACTTGTGTTTAGGGTGTGTGTTCCCAGCCCAAGCTTGGGCCTGAGGTCCTCATGCACCCTGGAGTGGGAGCTGGTGGGGAAGGTAGCATGCAGTGGTCCAAACACGGCCCAAGACCTGGGAGAAATAGGGAGCCAGACCCATGTTGTGCTCAGTAAGATCAGAGATGAGCAACTGCCTGGCAGGTAGAAGCACTGCCCCAGCTTGCCATTTCAGACACATCATCTGGCCTCCTCCAGATGTCCAGACAGTTAACCTCTTTGGGGTCCTCTGCAATAACATCTGCTCCCTGCTCCTTCAAGTGACTTGAGGTGGTGACGGACCATATGGCAATGTTCTGGATACAGCAGGTGGAGGTACCCAGGACACATCCCTTGCTCAAGGGCCTATACACTACCTACGTGGGACACTACAGCTGCATGGCACCTGAGGAGTCTGCCTAGGCAGTGGACACAAAGGGCTACTGCAATCCAGAGAACAAGGTAAAACAAATACCTCTCTTTCTCTTTTCCCACGACCACTTTGGTGCCTGCCTGACAGGTATTTGTTTTACCTTGTCCTCTGGGTTCTGACAGCCCTGTGTCCACTGATACTGCAGGTCTATCCTTTCACTTAAAATCAAAACTCCTCTAAAACAAGAAGTTTTGGAGCACAACATAGCAAGTGACTTGTCAAGGCAATTAAAAACACAGTGTGAATGGTGCTTTTAAAAGCTCATGGCTCCAAGCAAAGCATGTTGCAGTAAAACGGCCTGTTTTCCTTCTGCCACAGGGACAGCTGGCAATAGGAAAGTCAATATTTAAATAAGGCTCCTTCCCCACCCTATGCAACGGGCTGGTACTACTCCTGATGCTCCTCATCCCTGAACGCTGCTCAGCAAGTCTCTTCAGGGACTGCCTAGCACAGATTTGAGAGGTACTATAGAAACAGCAAGCAGCAACAGCATGGGACCCACTCATGCAGACTGAAGCTTGTCTATGTTCAGGCATAAAACCAAGCTTTGCAAACAGTAATCAAAGCACACAGAAGAGTCAGCAGGTTAGTTAAGAACAGCAATTGATTTGGGCACTTCTGCTCTGCCTTCAGCCTGCTTCTTGAGACTCCTCAGATGTAGGCAAAACACTTCTGAGCTACGCTGAAGGAATTTGTCTTTCTACAGCGATGAGAAAGCAAGGCACACTTCAGCCAGTGTGAACTCTGACCACTGCATACCCCCGACCCTTCTTTTAGATTAGAACAACTGGTTCCTACTTACAGTTATAGTCCTTGCACAGCACCACTCCTGGGAGCCTGTGTGAGGAAAAGGAGGGGACATATCACAACCTTAGACTACTCTGCAAAGACTATATGGGACCAGAAGATACACATTTAGAGAAATTGCCTTCTTCAAAGCAGCCCTTCCTGCCAACAGCTGCAGATGTTCACTGCTACACAAGTGTTCACAGGGACTCGACTGCTATAGAGCACTACAGCGAGCATCAGACAGCAATGACTCAAGTGGAAGCATCAAGGGCGTTTCTTTTAAATTGTTATCCTGATAAAGTTAATCAGGACTAATGCCATGATGTGATACATGTATAGGCAGAGAACAGTTGAAGAGAGAGGGATGAGGAGGACTACTTTTTGCTCATCTTAACACTCCTGCTAGCAGTTTAATTAAAATACTTTTTTTCCAAAGCAAACTAGACATAAGCAACATCCCCAGTGCTTACAGCTGAAACAAGCAGTTTTGCCATGCTAAAGAGCAGCTAAAAAGCAGTATCTACAAGACTTCTTTTTCAACTTTTTTGATGTTTTTCTCATGAACCAAGATCACTGCCAAGTGTGGGCTCTGATCCTAGCAAAGCAGGGGGAAAGTGCCTGACTGAAAACACTGACTTCAGCCCAGGTTGTCTCCCTTGGCACATCTTCAGATCTACATCCTGGGTTTAGGGGGCTCTGATGAAACTCCACTTCCCTCTAGCTGCTAGAGAAGGGAAAGCAAAACAGGAAAAAAACCACTGGTCTGCCTCTGCTAGCATCTCCCACCATCCCCAGTAAGCTGCAGCTGCTCACCAGCCTCTCTGTCGCCCCACAACACTGCATTGCCATTGCTAGTAACAGGCTATAAGCTTTGAACCGAGTTTGCAAGGCCCCAGGACTAGAGGCTTGTCAGGCTTGCTCTGTCTGAACTTTTCTTGACTTGCCTGCAGCTTTGTTTTACTTTACTCAGAAAGGAGATGTGGGATGTGACAGTACAGACATGGTATGATAACAGGGCACAGTGCTGACACTGGAGACATCATGGCTGTAAAGTGTCATCAATCAACAACAGAGATCTGCAGCTGGGCAAAACTATTTTAGAGACAACAGAGAGCAAAGAAATAATATCTAACACACATAAAAGGCACTTTATGTAACAGATTTAGATGTAACATGGAGCTTGTGGAACAAAAAAGAAAGAGCAAATGTGTAAAAAAGCAAACTAACAGAAGGACCTCAGTGGAACCTACAATGAGGAAGAAGCAGTCACCAATATCCTATTCCTCCCAGCAAAGAATTCACAATACTGACAATTTGCTACCACCAAAATGACACTACCAGCCTCAGAAGCCAGGGGAAGGATGAGAATAATACCAGGAAAAGGTGTAGAAATGAAGTGCATATAACATTACCTTTATTATTACTAAGACTTCATATTTTTCTGTAATAAGACCTAAATAATAATTCTTGAATTAGATTGTTAATATTTCTATTACACTAAGAATAAATTATTTGCTTTCTTTTACACACATATATATATACACACACAAAGCATGCTTCCTCCTTGCCTATGAAGTTTTTAAGCATAGCACACATTTGTTGTGCTGCAGGCAGGCTACAAGCAGGAGAGAGGCAGGTCAGAAGCCTGTCACTCCAAACTGAGTGTGGCACAGCATGTTCCCACAGACCTCAGTTCTGCAGAAATTAGAGGAGCATCCCAGGCCCAGCCAAGGCAATGCAGACATTTGCTAGAGCACTCTACTGTCAGTGAGCATCTGAGGGCACTTATTGCTCTGCTCTCATGCTCTGCAATAACAAAGTCAGCTGGTGAAACAGAAAAGCTGCCTGTTTGAGTGACAGCATTCACACCACAATAGTAGTGCTGGTTTCTCACCAGATAGCATCAATCCACCCCTTTCTGTTCGGGAGCCAGTAACAGCAGAGTGAGTGTTTTTCCTCATACCAGCATTTACCAGCAGCCAGCGTACCCTCCGCTGCACTGTCCCCCATCAGGGGCAACTGGCTGCAGACTCAGGCAGACAATTGTCACCACTTTAAGCTGCAATGGCTGTAAAATCCATACGGCTGTCTATGCATCTGCCAGAGATAAGTGTTTTCACAGCAGGGCAACCATATTCAAAGTCAGTTACCCTAGCTCACGGTATCACTCTGGCAAACACCAATACACAGCTACGTGCTCTTTCAGCTCCCTTAACCAAGGGCAGAGGAGAAAGAGGAAGAGGAAATGGCAGGAGTGACACACCTTTTCCAGATTAGAAAGTTATGGGTAGCTGGTCTGTTACTGCAGCCCCTTCCAAAAGGGAAGGCTTGTGGTTGAAAGCCTACCCTCCAAAACAAGGTTCCTGAGCAAAGGCTCCCAAACTCTCTGGCTAATACACACCCTAACATGAGGCACTTTGAAGATGCTCGCTACCTTTAACAGGAGAGAAACCTGTCCCTCTGGATTCTTAAATTGAAGCTGACACACAGTGACAGTTTTGGCTGAACAAGAACATTTCAATTTAGTGCTTAATCTCACTTAATGCTTGCTTTCCCTTTCAGCCACCCTTTGTTTGACATTTTTCTGCTTACTCACTATAGGATATTAAAAGGACAAGGGCAAACACCTCCTTTCCTCCACATAGCAAACCTCATATCAGAAGTACCCATGTTACAAATATTCCAGTGGAGGCAACAGTGGGGTCATCATCCTCCTGCCTGGAGGTGAGCTTCTCTTAAAAAGATGAAAAACCCCACACCCTTCAGATGTCTGCTGCACAGGGTTCAGCAGCTGACACTGTTGTTCTCTCCTGTTAAACTAAGAACAGAGTTGTTTGACTTGTTTTCTTTACCAGCTTTCAAAAGGAAAAATTGCCTTTCAGGAAGATCCCTGCACTGTATCTGCTGCCATGGAAACATCACTTTTTGAAGAGATACAGCTGATATCCTCCCTTACCTGCAGTAATGTCCAGCACCCTCACAAATCAGCAGTCCACAAACAACTCACTGACTTTATGTGGCAAATCTAGTCCCTTCACGCAAGACTCCTCTGTACTGGCTCAGGAGCTCCCTCCTCCCTATGATAACTGTCTGGACCCCTTCCTGTTAAAAGCAGCACATGGTTGTGAAGAAATAGGACAAAGGCTACCCAGCACCCCAACGCTGACAACACTCAGGACAGCCAAAGGCTATTTCAAGGTGCCATCACCCAGCAGTGTCAGTGCACAGCAAAAAGCATCAAAAGCCCCAACATCCCTTTCTCTTGCCATCCAGCTCCTCCTGGGATGATGCTGAGATCCAGCTCATAAAGCGGAGGCTCTTAGTCAAGGGCTACTGTATCTAGCAACTGTAGAAGACATGGATACAAATGCATATACAAGATAGACAGGAGCAAGAAAATAAATACTAATAAAATTCCCAAGGCAGACAAATGCAGTGCATGGTTATTGACAGCCCCTGCAGATGGATGAGGCTGTGCTCAGAAGTCTCCAGGCACAGCTGAAAGCAGATCAATAGCACTCACACCCAGGCCAGCTTTATGAGTCACGTTAACAAATGGTAGCCAACTTCAGCCATAAAAATCAGCTGCTCCCACTCTACCCACAAAGCACCCAGACCAAGCAGAGCAAGGTGCCTGCCCAGCCTGCACCAGCACAGTTCTTAAACCAGAGCCAGCACACAGTACTTTGTTTTGAGCCAGCAAGGTCAGACTGAGCCTCCAAGGTCTTCCTCAGAGAAGGGGGAACCCATGGGCTAGATCACAGGGCTTCAAAGTGTGGGAAACTGGAACAAACAGGACTCGAATCAATTTCATGTCCTGGGATTTTAAAAGCCCAGAGCAGTTACAGCTTGGCCTCACTGGAGGATCAAAGGAAGCAGATCCTTAGCTAAGCCTTCTCTACCCCAAAATGTCCGAGAGCAAGTTTTACTCTGGCTGGGCAAAGGGTTGTCTTGACTGCATGTGACAGCGCTGGTTATAGGGAACAGGGACAGAAGATCCACACATGCTACAAGCAACAGAGTCTTTCTACTGCTGGAGAGCTGGTCAGGCTCTCTCCTCCACCTCCTCCTGAAGCAGGTGCGAGCATGAATGAAGAGTTCAAGTTACCCTTCAGTGTCCCACCATTGAAGAGGGCAGGAACAGCTGACATTGCTCCAGCCTCCGGCTGCCCACCACACACTGATGGACAGGCAGCTGCTTGTGCATCAGCTGCTCCAGCATCCCTCCAACATAGTGCCCCAATCCCCTGCATCTCAGTACCTCATTCACGCACTGGCTGAGGGGGAAGGACAGCAATGCCATTAAATAACTCACACAACACCCTGTCAAGCCAGGACCCTCAGCCTGAGTCCAAACAATGAGATTTCTCCCCAGGGTTTTTCACGTAAGATAGAAGATTTGCTGTTCAAGGGACCTACTGATGTAACTGTTCTGCTATTTTTTCCATCTTTCATCTTCAATTCACTTGCTGCAGACACTCAGTTCAGTGAAATCATTCTTCTTTTGCAATCCTGACAACAGCTGTCCACTCTTATTTACAAGTGTCTGATTTCACAATTGCACGTTAAAGAAA
The DNA here is from genome assembly GCA_033124195.1 of Coracias cyanogaster. Taxonomy (NCBI): domain Eukaryota; kingdom Metazoa; phylum Chordata; class Aves; order Coraciiformes; family Coraciidae; genus Coracias; species Coracias cyanogaster. The sequence goes on along the minus strand of JAVSBS010027833.1, from coordinate 2,989 downwards.
AAAAATTCTTACCTACAGTACGGCAAGTACCTACTGATAAAGAAAGCAAATAAAGCAATAGAAAAAGGTGCAGCTTTGTCCATTAGGCCAATGAGGGAAATCTTGTCCTACTGCCAGCAACAAGTTCTTTCTACACAAAAGGAATATTAAAGTCCATTTTGTCAGCTTCAGAAATGCAAGTCAAGACTCTATGGAAAGAAAGGCTTACACACTGTAGTGAAAACATGATTTGGGAGTCCCCAGAATATTTCGGGAGTCCCCAAAAAAAGACTCCCAAGTCCTACGAAGCCAGAAGATTTTGAAAGACACCAGGTTACGTAAGCAAAGAGTTGCTGAAGCATAAGGGGAGCCCCTAAACACAACATCAGAGAGGCAGTATTGCTAGATACTTTTTGGTCGTGCTGCACGTCTTCATGAAACGGCTCAGTGGCAAGGTCTCATTCACACCACATCAGCACATTGCTTCTGCTGTTGGGGTGGCTTCATTCTTAACTTTCCAGTGGTGAACTGTACCAGCACTAACAGTAACAGTGGCAAGCCACAGAGAGACTCTTTGTGCAAGCAAAACCAGGTACATGATTTTTTTTGTGGAGACGGGGAAAAAACCAAAACAATACAATTTTTGTGAAAACACAACAGCAGTTACTAGTCCATTCAGCATCTGAGTCCACACTGTGAAAGACCAGATTTTGGTCCGTGGCAACTTAATGCAAAGCAGCAGAACAAGGGACTCATCAGCTCAGGAGAATATTATATCCATTTGGCTTAAGGATACTGCTTTGGTGCTTGTAATCACAGAGCAAGAGACCCCAAGCACTTGCAACCCACCCCTCCAGAGCAGCTGGAGCACACTGAGCACCAGGTAGAGGCATAGAGCCCAGCCAAACATCCCTTCCCTGAAAACAAAGACCCTTCAAATGAAAAATTGCTCAATGGTTCTGATGCTGCTGCCATACCTGGCTGCTCAAGAGGGAAGACTTAAACACATTATACACCTGGAGCATTAGCCTTGCCTAGCCTGGCCACAATCTCAACTATAACCTAGATTTTCTTCCCACCTCCTAACTTTCGCTAGCTGACAAAGCTGTCATCATAACGAAAAATGCAACCTCTGACTCACACTTCACAAAAATTAATTTCTCGTTAGAGAAGACAACCCAGGATGTTTAAACCAGCCCCAGAGGCAGGACGTGGCAACCTGGATTTTAGCCAAGTGCATGACTTTGGTGAGTAATACCATCTCCTCAAGCACAATTTCCACTGCAAGCCCTCCAGTTTGCCAGGCAGATGGGTCTTTGAAGGCTAACTACCAGGGTATTAGAAGCCATTAATTGAACAGGCACAAGCGTGTTGGCTATTCTAGATTTTCCAGCTGTACTTGCTGGTCTACTCAACTCCAGAAAAGAAGGCAGAGGAAGAAGGTGTTGCACCATGTTTGCCCCATAACAGTCGCTTGCATCACACTAGAAACACTGATACACAACTGGAGCTGCAGCACCTTCTTCGTACAAAGCAGTATTTATATAAAATGACTTCAATAGCAAAACAAGATCCTAGAAAGCGTCAGCATTGTCACTCAAATTTTTTTAATAGATCACAGTACTTTACTTTTTGGCTGAATGGTTCTGTGTGTTAGTCCCCAAGAACAGAGTTTGGGGGGGTTGGGATTGTTTGGTTGTTTTTTGAAAAAAATTCTATATACTGAAAACAGACAAAGGACTTCAGAATGATTGAAGGAACCTCGCTGAGGAGGTTCAGCCCCTCACCAGATTATATTCTGCTCCGGCAAAGGTAGCTTGCCCTTTTCTCTATGTACAGAGAAACTCAGAAGTCACCGCTGACTGTGCCACCAGTGTAGAACAGCCGACCTGAAACCGTCAGGTGGCTCAAGGCTGGTGCCGGCGCCAGCAGTGCCCGGGGCTCCGCTCCCAGCCCGCCGTGCTCCTCCAGCACCACCGGCACGGAGCGCTCCGCAAGAGAACACCCAACAAAACCAGCCCACGGGCGCAGGCGCTGAGCTGGGTCGAGCAGCCCTTATCCACACAAAGTAGCCTATTGACCCCGGGCCGCCTGACTTCATCTGGTGGAACGCAGCTGGTGCGCGGTCCAGGCCTGCACCACACAAAAGACTCCCGCTGGCACAAGCATACAGAATACACCTTTGTAGAAGAAGCTTTTACAGCATAAGACCCTACTGTACCTGCGCTGAGGCCAGCGCTCCTGAAGGCACCAGGTGCCCTCCTGGGCAGCACCCGCGGCGGGCAGGACAAGAGCCTGCCCCAGGCCCAGCGCACACCGGGGGCACCTCCGCCTAGTGCCGCCAGCGGGGCCCCACGGCCACCGCCCAGGGCCGGCTGCCGGAAGGGAGCTGCCGGGCAGCCTGGGATGGAGACAACGAAGAGGGAAGAAACCCCGTGAACAGCGCGAGTTAACCGCAAGTTGCACGCTCGTAAAATGGAAGAGCTGTGCTTCCACTCTGGGCGAAGCCAGAAAGTTTATTCTCCGCCCTGCCGCCGGTGGGAAGGTCGGGACCTGCTGCCCGCGCCCGGCGGCACCCACGGGGGCCGAGGCGGACACGACGACACACACCGACACAGGCACACCGCCCTGGGCTCTGCCGCCCGCTCCCGGTTCCGCATTTTCCGAGCGGACGGCGCGGCGGGAGGCGCAGCTCTCAAGCCAGGCCGGAGGGACCCCCGGCAGCGGCCGGGCCCAGCGCAGCCCCCGCACTGGGCCTCCTCCCGCCCGCCGCGGAGCTACCTCGCTGTGGAAGCCCCGCCGCCCAGCTCCGGGGTGCGCCGAGCCGGGCCCGCCGCGGGCTGGCCGGGCAGAGCCGGTCCGGCGGAAGGGCTGCGGAAGGACCCGCCGGCCGTCCCGCGGGGCCGCCTGAGGCGCGGCGGCAACACTCACCGCTCCCCCCGCCCTACCTGGGTCCCTCGGGGGCTCCATAGCGGCCCCGGCTCTCCCGCCTCGCAACCGCCGCCGGCTG
>JAVSBS010027832.1:0-15554 GCA_033124195.1 Coracias cyanogaster | reverse complement strand
CCCCCCCTTATTTCTAGAAAGAAGATTGATGTACAGCCAGGTCAAAACATACTGAAACTTGTACAGGATTGTTTCGAAAGTAAGTTTTTTTTCTTAATTTGCTGGTTAAAGAAACAATTAAATTTCTTCCTTGCATTATATTTAGTGGTAAATAAATAGAAATTTTAAAATAGTCATAAATGGGTTAAAAAAAAAATAATCTTTCTCACAGTCTTTTTTTAAAGCACCCCCTTCCCAGCCGCTTTAAAACTGTTCGCTGTCTTACAAAGGTAACTTTCTCCTGAGTAGTAGCTGGTTTCTTTCTTATTTGGATTTACGTGACCTTAACGAGCCTTAGCAGCTAGTTTACATAAATGAAATCTGGACAATTCCAAGAATCCCTTGTTTGGTTTTTTTTTATTTATAGGTTGTGGCAGTGATCTTACAATAAATTCTCCAAGTGCGACCCATTGCTCAACTCCTGTTGTCAAGGACAAGAAGAGGACTTCAGCGCAGAGCCAAGGGGTACGTGTCACAACATAGCATTGGATACAAGTTTGGCTCTGTAGGATTTACTGCTGTATGAGTGTTCAACAAATAAGTCACTTGTATTAGTATAAAGGGTGTAATTTAACCTAATTTATTAGCTATTAGTAATGTTTTTTTCCTTGGTTTGTTGTGCTCTAACAGTAAGTATAACTACATTTATTTAATAGCTCATTTTTTTGGCTTTTTGCTAATGAAAGCTTTTTCAGTTTTTTATTGGGGATAGTTAAATTTCTGCTGGTGTCGGGTTGAATCACACTGCCTTATAACTGGTGGTGGGTTATGGCTGTCTTGGACTCCATTTGGGTTAGTTTCTGTCACTTTGCCAGGTACATGGACGCGGTTCTTCGCTATCCGATGGGTAGTAAAACTGAAAGATGGTTCTTGTATATAAGCAGTTTGTCAACTCCTCATAAACTGTTACCTGTACAATAACTTTGTATATCTGTAACTTTGCTTAAGAGTGGAAACAAGTTGAAGGACTGATGAACATGCTGTCTGAAAGAAAGGTTGCCAATAACCCAGTTTCTGTATTTAGTTTTAGTGTTTTTGTTCTAGTAGTTTTTTGTAAAAATAGGTTATTCTATTCGTGGTAGTGTTGAGAACAGGAATCCTTTATAATGGTGTTTGTTTACTTCAGTCTGATGTTAGAATACTGTATAATCTCAAAGTAATTCTTTCAAAACCTCAGTGTGACTTAACAAAGGTGAATTCAATTGTTTCAAGTAATTGATTCTAATGAAGAGAGTAAACAGCTTGCCTGTGCACTAGCAGGGTGTCTGCTGAAAGCCGCAGATTGGTTTTTACTCTACACACTGGTTTACCTGTTGTTTGAAATGTACACTTAGTTTTAGAAAGTCTTACAGGATAGAAAACTGAAGTGTTTGGTTGAAATAGAACCGTGCTTTAAATGAGTCAGAATTAAGGGAAGGAAATTACATCATATTCTGGAGATATTTGTTTTCCTTTCAAAATACTGTTGCTTTATCAAATATGATAATGTAATATAATAAATATAATGTCCCATTATTTGTTATTGACTATAACAGCCAAAGGCAGGGTTAACAAACTCTGTGGAAAGAGCCTGTAATTCTGCAGAGCCCTTACCGGCATCACCGATAAGAAGAATCAGCAGCAGAGGTTGGTAGCACTGTTATTAAATTAAGTTTTCTGGGTTAGCTATTTCTTGGGATTTTGTGAGGTTTTGAGTAGAAGAATTAAACCTATTCTATATATATATGGCAGGACGGTCACATGAATCACCCCTGAAGCCTGCAATACATGAGAGCGTAGCTGTTTCTAAAAAACCAAAGTATTCTGTGTCTAAAAGAGAACTAAATAATATACTAAAAGATGTTGAAGCACTATGCAAAAGTCCTGCCTTGTCTTCGGACTCTGACGATGATCATGGGTCTTTTGGATCACCTCTTCTCGTGAAGGAAAGTCCTGTACATGTGTAAGTAGAGCTGAACGTGGTGGTGATATCGTATCCCCTGTGTTGTCCATCCTGTCCTCCGCCACACCTCTCAGGAAAGATTAACACACGGTTTCAGTCATTTCTGACTTTGAACTCGTGATAATGAACTCATAAAAAAAGAATTCCTGGCTTTTTAGAAGAGTTCCGTATATGACTTTAAGAAAGGGCAGAATTGTTTTTTATTAAATATTGTGGTGGAAAGGGTTGATTCCCAGAAGTGCAGCACCCAAGTGCAGGAAGCCTGACAATAGATTTAAAACTGCTTTTTTTGCAGGAAAGTGCCCCAAATTATCAGCTTCTCAGATAGTCTAGGCTTTCAGTGAATCCTGTTGACAGTGTTGACACTGGAACGGGAGGCTTCATCGCTAGGTGTGTTCAAGACCAGGTTGGACGGGGCTTTGAGCAACCTGGTCTAGTGGGAGGTGTCCCTGCCATGGCAGGGGGCTTGGAACTAGAGGTTAAGGTCCTTTCCAACTCAAACCATTCTGTGATTCTATGAGAAGTTAACAAAAAAATCTATTAAAGCAGAGATTAGCAGTCGTCGTTCTTGCTCTGAACATACAAATGTTTTACACAAAGTAGAACAGCTTCAGTTGTGATCATTATCTCCTCTTTGGAAAATCTGAAGCCCAGCTGCGAAAGTGGCCAGTGGTTCCAGCCACAGTTGTGCTTTCCAGAAGGACCAAATCTCGGTGGTGGATTGTAAGAACTGACACTGATCCCATTGACTCCCACTGATGGAGTGAGCTTGGGAAGAAAGTGCACGTAGTGTCTAGGAAACCTGACGATTTCTGAAGCGTATTGTCCTAAAATTAGGAATTTATCTTGGTGAGCGTCCCTCGCTTTGATCAAGAGTCACAGGCTGGCCCCATGTTGCCTCATTGATTTGGACACGTGCTACTATGCTGGGAAGTAATGCTGCTAACTTGCGTTCCAGCAAAGTACCGAATGGAAGCTCATTCATAAGAAGTGAGGCGCTGTCAGCAGGAGAAAACGAGAGCATCTGTCCATCCACGTGATGCTTTAATGTGCACTCGGGATTTATAGCATCGTATCTGAATGCTGTTTCTTATACACAGATTACACGGTGATGACCAAAATACTCCTGCAGTGAAGAGCCGGGTGGAATTCGAAAATTTGGAGGAGCGTCAGGCTGGGAAAGACGAGCAGGTTGCTCTTGTGCGAGGAAGAGAACCTGTTGCTACATCTTCTCTACGGAAAGAGAAGTCTTTCTCTTCAGTTGTCTTAGCAGCTGTAGGAACAGGCGCAGTTGGAAAAAGGTTTGTTTTGAGGCTTAATACGGAACATAATTTGCTAGTAAAATAACCCAGTTGTGAGTACTGGAGCAACATTCTTTTATCTGTAACTGTGGGCTGGGAGGATGTGTTGGGATAGTCCAACATTACTAAAACTGCCACTTGAGAAGGGATTTGAATAACTGTTTCCAAGTTTGGGGCTGTTAGGATTTAACAGTGCTGTTGCTTTTCTCTGCAGTAAAATAGCGTTTAGCTCTTGAATAGAGTTTCAGATTGAACCTGAGATGTTTTGATGAGACGGTTACAGGATTGGCAACTGTTGGAGGATGGGAAATGCATAATCTTGGAAAACCTTACCTGATTCTGAAGTTGGTAGTGCTCGAGCAGTCTTCTTCAGAGCTTATAGGGATCTGACCGGTTAGATACGAAGTTGACTATCCAGCATCTGAGAAAGAATGAGGTGTGAATATGAGGCCAAAGCAAGGAGAAGCAGGCCTTGTGCTCTTTGGAAGCTAAAGGGCAATGAATGATAAAATTTATAATAATTCTTCTGAGGAATGTGTTATGGCATGTTTAGGTGTTCTAGAGTCACTGCTAGATTTGCAAGATTGAGTGGCAATATTTTTTTTACCCCCAAATGATGTGAATGTTTTGTCACTCCTGTCTTTAGGTATTCCACCTCTGTATCACCGCCATCACCTCCTCTTGTGAAAGATCAAGATACAGAAATAGATAAAGAATGTGAATTTTTAATTGATGAAGCAGATAGCGTGTCTTTTAATTCTTGGCTTTCAATACCCTGTAAGAGCAAAAAATCAAAAAAAAGTACCCCTGCAACTCCTGTTTCTAAATCTCGGCCTTCTGAAAAGGAGAAAACAGAGAATAAGAAAGGCAAGAGCAGAAAAGTACAGGTTGAAGCACCTACTAAACAGAAAATGAATGATTTGGATGTCGGAGTACATGACCTCAAAGGAACATCGGAATCAGATCCAGTCTCTAATAGTGAAGGGAAAGTCCTTAAATCTCAAAGGCAAAACAGTACTCCTGTGGGTAAGTGATGTAACATGTCTTCAGACTTCTCCCTCCAGGTCATTTTACTGAATATTTTAATTGGGAAATAAGGATTAAAGTAGATGAGAGACGTTAACGGGTTCCTAATTGATATTTCAGTGGCATAGTTAGGTTTGGGTGTATATAAGGCAGTGAAATGGAGTGTCTGCCGCCAGCCCCCCAGCCCTTCCTGTTAGGGCATGAAAAATTAACTTAGCAGCGTTACCTTTTCTTACGAACAGACAAGGTGGGTACCCACAGCTTTTGCGCCTCTCTCCCTGGAAAAGAGTTTAAGGTATGTTAAAATACATGCTTTGAATTGGAGGGGATCAGGTTTTAGGAATTACTTGAGAAGGGCTTTGTAGCAGGAACGACTGAAAACTGGAAAACAGATCGAATGTAACATTTCTGCCCTTTTTTCCTGCTAAGAAATACTGGAAGTACACTAAAAATTATGTTGCGAATTTTTGATACACTAATTCAGAGAAAGCCTTCTTTTAACCATCAGGGAAAAAATCTGTGGTTTTGTGGCACTTTTTTTTTGACTCTTTGGTTTGTTTTTATGTGTTCAGGTATCAACATCCTCAGGTTTAATGCGGAAAGATATTAATGTCCAAGTGTTTTGTGTATTGATAGGAAAGCCTAAGAAGGATGCACTTAGGCAAGGCTCTCCACACCAGAAAAAGGACACGTCCGGGAAACCAAAAGCTGAAGAACTGATCTTGTCACAGCCTGGGTTGGAAACAAAAGCTTCTGATGCAGAACAATGTAAAACACGGGTGATGCCCAGCAAGGATTTGCCTATGCCCTCAGCTGGGCATCAGCAAGATGTGTCTCCAAAAAAGAATCTCAGATCTTCCAAGAATTTACAGTCGGCTTCAAAAGCTTCTCAACAGGTAGCTCACAAGAAAAAAACTGCTAAGCAGAAACTTCCAGAAGATACAGTAGCTAAGGCAGAAAGTCCGAGGAAGAAGCTTAAAAAATCTGGCAAGAAAAGTAGCAATAAAAAGCCTCAGTTACAGAGAGAGGAGAATTCTGACAGTGAACCTGGTGAGGAAGAGCTTGAAAGAGAGCCTGTGAAATGGAATGAAGCATTTACCCCACCCCTGCGTCAGAAATCACAAACCTCGGTGGGTCAGAAGTTGTCTGAGTCTGAAAAGCCTCAAAACGTACTGCACGTGTTGGAGTCACTTGGTGCAGATAACGAAACTCTTCTAAAAGCACTGCAGTATCTTGTAGACAGTGTGAAGAATTCTGAGAAGAAGCAATTGCCAGCTAAGTCTTCAGGGAAGATTCCCCCCAAAATTCGTCACAGAAGGAGTGAAGGTGTTTACTCAAACGCTGAGGACGCTGTGTCTCAGATGGATTCTGACAGCCCTTTTGTACAAGAGATGGCAAGAAAACAACAGAAGTTACCAAATGAGAAAATAAAAAGTAACAAAAGAAAGCGTAGCGTGCAACATGAAGTACAGTAAGCTTTTTATGTAATTCCTTACCAGTGTGGTATAACTTGGTGTAGGTAATTAAACACATCTTGTTAACTTTTAAGCAGTAACGGCCCAATTGAGCTATGTGACAGTTTTAGACTGGTTGAATGGTTTGTAGGGACACCAAGTGGTGTAATCAACATCTGATTCTCAAAAGTGGGTGCCAAATCTAGTGTTTACTTCTCCATAAGGAAACTTGTCCTGCAGTTTTTAGTGTTCTTTTGAGCCTTGAGTAGCAGATCCAGTTTAAAGAAAAAATAAAAAAAGACAAAGACACACATGCATAAACAAACCCACCACCCATAGTGTAACTTTACTGTCGTGTTTGTTACTTTGTTTATGAAGTGTTTAAATCTTCATGTATATTTGTTTGTGTGGAAATAACTGTAGTAATGATTGATAAGCAAAAAAGGAAGTTTCTTAAACCAGTCTAATTGAGGCTTCAATCACAGTTCTTTGCATCACTTGTTTTTTTAAAGGTCTTTTTGTGGTTCTGTTCAGGACCTAAAGTTATTGACCTGCAGGCTCCTTTCAGTAAATAAAATTGGCTTCACAGTGAATGTAACACTAATATTTTTTTTTCTCTTCTAGAGATACCTTTGCAGCTGAAAAGGCTGTAAGTTGTGAAAGGTAATTTCCTGAGTTGTCTGTAAGATTTGCGTTTAATCCACTGTCTGCCCCGCTGAGGCAGAGCAGCTGTTTGATACTACTGCTGCTATGTTCTGTGCTCTACTAGCCAAGAACCTAGGAGAAAAGAGGTGGTGATTCATGCCTGAGGTGTTCAGATTCTGTGCTAATACACTTAATAAACTAATAAAATTCCTCTGTCATGAATAAGGGGTCATAGTAAGTTTCGTGACTTTGGGGATTTTTTTTTTTTCCTTTGAGGTTTACTTCCACATTAGTGTGTGATTTTTTTGAACAGAAATACCGGTGCTCCTAGAAATAATAACCATGATGCTAATAAAATTGCTGTTAAATAGGGTATAAAACTCGATCTACGATCCAGACTTGTTTGTGCATGTAGATGTGCACATATCTTCTCCTTCATGGTATTGGAACTTACAGCAAAGGGGAGTGGCAGTCTCTGAATTTATGAAATTCTTATGTTGTAATTGCTTATTTTTGTATTAGAAGTGAGCCTACCACAGGCTTAATCGGGCACATTTGTAGTGTAGGTGTGCTAATCTAGCACTGAAACGCATCTTTGGGAGTTTAGGTGAATCACAGCGGAACTTTGCTGGCTTGGTAAAAGCGGTGAGTGAAGGCACAGATCGGGGAAGGAAAGGTTGGGGCTACTAATGCTAATGCTGTGAGAGAAGTCCTGTTATTACTGATTTGATCGCTAGGGAATCTCTGGTGCATGTGAATTATTGTCCTTTTATGGGGGCGATTTTATGACAATACATATTACAATTACAAACTACTGTCCTTTCTGTACAGTATGCAAAACATTTCCTGAAAGCACCTGAAAGTCATGGGTTATGGAAAATCATTTGAACGGTAATACTGCAGAGGAGATTCCTTCTGGAAGGGAGGAAGAAGGAAAGTTACAAGATTTTTAGGAAACCTGTTTAGAGAGAAAGTGTGAGCACTAGTTTGTCTGCTTGATGACTGCATAGAGGAGCAGTGGGTTGAATTTCAGACCTCAGATTCCAGCAGTCATTTGTTTCAGTGTCTGATTGGGACAGATGAATATTTAGAAGGAAAAAAAAAAACCCACCCCACATGATCTGAAAAAAACCCTTAAATTTGCTATTCTTGGTAGTTCTGTAATGTTCCTTTGAATCATTTAACATATTCAAACAAATGTTTTTTTTTTTTTCCTTTGAAGTGGGCCTGTTCAAGAACATGATGATAAATTTGCTTCCAGAAGTAAGTCTTGTGAACAGGACAATAATATATTTTCAGGTAATGTTTGAAGTTGCTATTTTCTTGCGTTTTATATATAAGGTTCTTAGAAGCTGTAATTGATGGTACAGTAATTTCTGTTGTGTTGGGAGTGTCCAGAACAAGAAATGAAGATTGTGTTGCCTGTGGTCATGTTTCTGCCCGAGTACACGACAGAGTACGCCAGCTTGACGTTGTCTTTAGTTTTGGAAGGACAAGCACCTCATGGTTTGACATGAAGCCTACCACGAGAAACCTTGCCCTTCCAAAATACTTTCAACAACTTTTTCAGACTCAGTTTGTACCACTTTGGTGTCCTTCCATGTGATGGTACCATATATGATCGCTTCGGTCCATCCTAGACCAAATTGTACAGCCTTACTGAATTGTGGCCTGTTTCCCTAAGAATATTTTGGTTTTCTTTTAAGTTTCCCTACACAGGTTGCAAATATTGTCATAATGAATATGAGCCCTGGGGGTAGATGGTCTTTTTGTTAGTGCTTTAGAGCCAGCTGTCATTGTTACTGGTTCATGCAATACTTTTTTCCGAGACGTAGTTTCATCTATGTTCTCATAAGAAGTATGTTCTGAATTTACGCATGACAGGTATAAAGCTGAATGACTCTGATAGTGGGGCTTCTCTTTGTGTTGGTTGCTTTGGTTGCTTCTAGTGGGTATATGGAATAAAAGTCAGGAATAGTAAATGCCTCTAATGGTGTTTTTTTAATGTCTTTTCAGATAGTTCTGAAGACTTGAATTCTCAAGTAAGAGATCTGTTGTCAGACAACATAGCAAGGCATAAAATAAGTAAGATTATTTTCAAGTATCATAATAAGGGCATAAGTACAAATGCATTTCCAACTTGATATAAACTTTGCTGAAGGAGGTACAGGATGGGTTCATATCTTAATAAGTATTTATAGATAAGGCCTGTTAGTTCTTCAAGGTACAGTAACCCTGCTCAAATTTTTAGGTTACCTTAAAAAGTTCTAGTGTGTCTTTTTGATTATTGTATTCAACTTTTTTTTTTTAACTATCACATTTCCATTAGTTTTACACAGTGTAACTGATGGGACAAATAACCTGCCTTTTGTGGTTGTCTGAGTCCAGATAGGACAGAGCAATGTGCATGTGGTTGATCGTAGTCCCATACTAGCCTTTAGTTTAGGCACAACACTGTAGTTGTCTGCCTTCCAAAACTGTTTCGGCAAGGTTTATTTATTTACCGTTTTTATTTTTAGCGTTTAAATATTCTTGACTAATTTGCTTTCAACTCTTCAGGGGCTTTTATTCTTTCTTGTAAGAAAGATACTAAGATACACTAAGATACTGAATCTTTATACGTGGCAGCTTAGAAAAATGGAAAGCTGAGACTATGTAAGTCTACAGATAAGTATCTCAGAAATCTTGGAAATGTGTGGGGTTTCTGTTGGCAAAAGTGCTGCTCTTCTGGACCTTGGAGATGGGACTTGAGGAGGGACTGCTTCTGTGGTCTCTGTTTCCTCCTCCTGTGGCAGTGCCTTCTCACTGCTGCTGATGAAATCCCTTAGATTCAGGCAGGGTTCTTAGATTTTCTCAAGAGCTTTGTCTTCACAGTTGTAGCATGTTTGCTGCTCCTTGTGCTTGAGCCCCTAGTGTCCCTATCTCAGTGACTGACTGAGATGCATAGAGTGAAATCTAATATAAAGTCATCATGATGACCGTTGGAGAGAACAGGGAGCGAAATACTGATGTATGCCAAAACAGGCTTTGGCAATACTCGATTCCCTTTTCCTGTCATGATAGCAACGGGATATAAATATCAGCTGGGAAGTGCTGGCCCCCTGACACACAACAACAGGAAGGGATATTTAATGTTTTCCGTTTCTGAACTTTCCTTTCATACTCAATGTGAATTATTTCATCCTTTCAATTAGTAATGCCTTCCAACACACCTAATGTTCGTCGGACAAAAAGGATACGGCTAAGACCTCTGGAATATTGGCGAGGCGAACGTGTAAACTATGCGATGAGTCCTTCAGGTATTCCTTCCAAAATACCTATTTGTTTTCTCCTCATAGGGCAGTAAAGAGAAATCTGTGGGTTGAACTTTTGGCATGAAAGCTTTGAGGTGCTTACTATTTGGTAATTTCTTAAAAAAAGAGATTATTTATGGTCTCCAGCTATTTAGTCATCTTTCCATGCAGAATTATTCTCTCCTGATGTTCCTGTGTCAGCTAGAAATAGTATCAGCAGAGCGTGTTAAATACCCTTGCACTAACTCTTTAGCGAAAAACAAAACAGTTTCTCTGTACTGATGTGGGTTTATTACATCAAAAATTCTATCTGATACCCAAAAAAGAGACAAACTGCCGGATCATTCATTGGAGCATTTATCTTTGTGTGAGGATTGTTCTCCAGAGAAGATACTGTAATGTTTTATCCAGTCTCAGTGTTAAATTCCCTAAGGGACAGAATATGTCTTGTCCTCAGGGATTTTTTTTTTTTTGTCTTAAAAATTGACTTTCATGTCATGGCTTTCTGAAATGTTCTTTGACTGAGATGTGATCAATTTTATTTTTTTTTCTCCAAAAAGTCTCAAGTTGATTTGCACTCCAAAGTACTTGATGCTGAATAACTTTTTTGGTTTGTTTTAGCTTTCTAAAGGTGTCTGAAGAGTTCAGTGTCAAGGAGGTACATTCTCAACTGAAAGGCTTTTTGGTTGTACAAGTCTGCATTCTAGTAAAATTATGATGAATTAGTGAACTTTGTTGAACTTTCTTTTGTTTCAGGAAGTCTGGTGGTTAGTGGAATATTGCGTCCAGAAACCGAACCTCAGAGGAAGATTAAACAGAGGAAGGGTGGTCACAAGCAGAAAAGAGATGAAACAAGTATGAACAGAGACTTCTTTTGATACTTAGCAAAAAATAATCTATAATCAAATCATGGAATCGTAGAATGGTTTGGTTTGGCAGAGATCTTAAAGATCATCTAGTTCCAACCCCCCTGCCATGGGCAGGGACACCTCCCCCAAAACCAGCTTGCTCAAAGCCCCATCCAACCTGGTCTTCAGCACTTCCAGGGATGGGGCATCTAGAACCTCCCTGGGAAACTGTTCCAATGACTCACCACCCTCTGAGTGAAGAATTTCTTCCTTAAAATCTCATCTAATTCTACCCTCTCAGATTAAAATTGTTACCCCATGTCCTGTTAGCAGATGCCCTTGTAAAAAGTCCCTCTTCAGCTCCTGTGCTTTTTTGTGGTAAGACTTTCTCCTTTACAAACTTCTCTCGGAATGAGAGAGATCATTTTATAATGAGATACATTATTGTGATATGATGTGGAAAAACCTATTCTTACTCTAGCAACGCTATATAATCTTACTGTAGAAACTTAACTTCTCAGCATTAGAAAGGAAGAGATAAGGGACATATCCAGAAGTGTTGTGGTGCCTTTAAAGCAGGGGTTGAAGAAAATAAGCTGTACTTGTTCAAGTTATTGATTGAAGGTATAACAACTTCTGGTCATTTTACTGATAGCTGTAATATCACATATTTGAAAAGGCAGCGTATGGTGTCAGTAGAGTTTAAAAATATTGTGTGTCAAATATAAAAATGTAACGAGGTAGGTGAAGAGAGAGCTTTAAGAACAGCGCATAAAATGGTTAAAAGCGGGCAATAAATCTGTTTAAACAAAGAGGAACAGGAAGCTTTTCCAGAGCCTCTGTGGCTAGTAGCTAATAAATATGTAGGTAGTGCTCAGAAAGGGAGATAAGAGTCAAAATCCAAAAGCTAGATTATTTTTGCTATGCTCTCTGTGGAAGATGTTTTGATGCTAAAGAAGCTTTCTTTATGGGGACCGTCTAGAGCTGTTGTTTGAGACTAAAACGTTTCTATGTGATGTTATAGGACAAGTAAAACAAATTTTAACAAACGTGGTAAATACTATATGGTCCTGACAGTTCTGAAACAAATCAGAGCTGAAATAATCATTGGAGAAATAAGGAAGAAGACAGTCAATGTTGGTACAAATTTCTGATTTTCTGGTGTTGCGTATAAGTTTAACTCCTTATGTGAGAAAGAAAGTGGTGGAACTAGAGAAGGTTCAGAGAAAGCTTGTCAAAAGCATGGAAGGAGTTCTGTACAAGACGCAACTACATGGTGGAGGCTCCTTAGCCCTGAAGATGTGAGAAAGACCTATAAAATCACAAGTGGCGTGGAGAAGGGGACTAGAAGTAAATTGTTGTTTGTTTTGTTGGGTTTTTTTGTTTGTTTTTTAAACACAAGAACTAGAAGATGTGAAAGGAAGGTAGCAAGAGGTGGGGTTTTCAAACAAAATGAAGTGGCTCTTCTTGCTAGGTGCTCCCTGAAGCAGAACACGGTGGATAAAAACACTTATGTCGATTCAAGACAAGAACTAGACAAATTCATGGAAGACTTAACTATTACTGGATTTAAATAAAATGTTTGATCTCCATGTTAGTGGTGGAGGGTATGCCATGGAATTGCCATTACTCTGTTAGGGCGTTTTGGTGGGTGCAAGGGATTCCTGCTTTTGGCCCTTGATGCGTGACAGGATCCTGGTCTAGATCAACCTTTGATCTAAGTATGGTTTATATTTTAATATAAAACATTTGCAGTCCATGTAAACCTGAGCTGTGAGTAACTGTTAATGTTGTATATGACAAGAGTTACTGGTTGCTTTATGTGCATTTGAACTGCCTTCCAGAAGCGATGGTTTTCCTCTTTAACAGACATGAATCCTGAGAGATAATCTTTTGCTAGCATCCTTGAATCTTAAGTCATGCATATAAGGACCATTAGCTGAGTAGAATTCCTAGGACAAATTCCTAAATTTTATTGATATGATAAAAATTCTGTGATTATGGCTATAGACTTGCGCCTGTTGCTGCTTCTTTTTGTAGAGAGATGGTTTTATGTTGAAACAAAGCTATTTCAAACACAGTAACTTTCTTCTACTCCTGACTGTCTTAGGGTAAGAGTATTTAAGCAACCATGAGTGCCTGTAAAGTGCTATAGCTTACCTTTAACATCCTTTTCTGACTGCATTTAAAGAAATTTCCTGTGCACTGTGGAGCTAAAATTGTCTGCTTAAGAGCGTTCTGCAAGAGAGCTTTGGGATATTTATCGTCGTGAACATTCTCCAGCGTCTCTCTTCTATTCGAAAAGCATAAGCTTGTCATCAACTCTTAGGCTATTTCCTTCTCTGGAAAAATCCTTTTTATCATAGAAATAGTTCTGTGATTTACAACTTACAGTGAGATTCCTGTCATAGTATTTCTTGAGAAAAGGAAAATTGAACATGTGCTTATGATTTTGAGCACTTTCTCTTTTAAGTCGTCTGATGCCCGTCAGCAGTAGGTAAAAGGAAAAAAAAAAGTTCTTCATACTTCATAATGTATTTTGTATTCTCTCAATATCCTCTCAGCATCTGTTGCTAGAAAAGCACTTCTGTTAAAATGCAGGTACTTTTGACTCAATACTGTCATTAATAGCATAGGATAAATAGTTGGCATTCACCTGGCAAATTCTTTAGGATTTAGAGACCCTTTATCTATTACACACAAAAGTAATTCCAATGAAAATTACATTTTCAAAGAGTTGTTATTGATGGCTTCCTTTTATTTGAAGGAAGTGTATTCAGTTTGTTTAGTCGTGTAATAAAACAGATTTAAACACTTATGCGTGAAATGCAGAATTGTGGAAAAGTTGCGGTTAAATAATTACGTTTTTTAAATGTAGAGTGATCGTTTTTCTGATTTTGTTTGTTTGTTTTTTGTCTCCCCAGGAGGTGAAATACCTGCAGATTTGGAGCACATCCTAGCTGATGCGTCAAAGCCAACCGTTGTACTGGACCCACTAACAAATGAGGAGGTACTTCTAGGTGAGCTGAGGGGATGCAACCAAGGGCCTCTCTGAGTTCTGTAGTAAGTATTTAGATCGATAAGAAAAAAAAATAGAAGGTGAGCTGTTGAATTATTCATTACTCTTCTAGAGAAAATTCTGAGGGAGACTCAGTGTTCTAATTTTTCAGCTAAATATTGAGTCTAGCTCTTGTAGGTGTTGCCCTGAAACAACTTGTAGTACATACGATGTAATAAGTAGTACTGAGCAAGTAACCAGACTAATGATGCATTAGCATTAATGTTAATCTCCTGGACTTTTTTTGTAGAATGTGTTAACGCCAAAATCAGTCACTCATACTTCTTCAAAGATGAAACGGTAGTAGTATATAAACATTTGAATACGCCTGCTTTTGCCACTGGTAGATTGATTTTGAAACCACTTAAAGAAAAGGGACAGCAATATGTCCACATGGATATAATAGTAAGTATGCTTTTCTCTTCTGTTATAAAAGGGATTGCGTAAACAGGAGATCTTAAAATGGTTAGAACTGATGGATTTTTCAAAGGTTTTTTTCCCTCATAATGCAAATAAATACAGGAAACGTTAGTGAACCATTTCAGTTGTGCAGTCAGTTATAACCAGAGAAACTTGCTAGAAGTACTTCGCAAGCTTGTTGCCCTGCTTTACTTAACATTTAATTTGTGTGTCTATGTCCGCTTACTGTCTGGCTTTTGTAGGCAAGACTGAAGCATCAGATAAATAAAATTGCCCCGCTCCCCTTTATTATGGAATCACAGAATGGTTTGGGTTGGAAGGGACCTCAAAGGTCATCTAGTTCCAGCCCCCCTGCCCTGGCAGGGACACCTCCCAGGAGACCAGGTTGCTCAAAGCCCCATCCAACCTTGGTCTTGAACACCTCCAGTGAAGGAGCAGCCACAAGTCCCTACAATGCAGCTGTGCATCGTGTTTTTCAGCAGGGTGGAAAAAAGGCATTTCAGCTCTGCTACATTACTTATTTTTTGATCTTTGTTACAATATGTATGCAAAACAAAGAGTATGTTTTCTTGAATAACTTCCTTGCATGTTTGCAAAGGAAACGTTGCTAATCTTAGAACTCTTTGGCTTTCATTAAGGTTTTCCACATTATCTACGGCAAAATTATTGTTACTTTACATAATACATCATATTATCTGACTACGGGGGACTTCTTCTACGTTCCAGCAGGTAAGTACACGTGTCTAAGACCAATCTGTTGGAGGTGGATGAGACTTGAATTAGTGTGCTAGGAAGCAAAATCAAGCTGAATGATAGGAAGAGAGAAGTTTGAGTAGAGAGTTGGAAAGTATAAGGTTATGAAGAAAGGAACGTAACCCAACAGTTGATGACCCAGCCTTTGAATGCAGTGGTGCACACACTGCTTGTTTATGGGAGCTAGCCTCAAGAGGTTTTATGACACTACCAAGTTCTAAGAGTGAATTTCTCTTAGTATTCTGGTTCTGTCCCAAGCCACAATGTTGGGGAAACTTCACAGACAGCTTAATATAGTGGTAGTTAATATGATTGTTTTGGTCACCAACTGTTTGCTGGTTTTTTCTGTCTAAAATTATGAAAATCCATTTGAATCAGTTCCCTGTATTTTACACTTTGTGTTACATACATAGAAGATGCAGAATGTCTTGTTGAATGGGTTCTAATTTCATGTGGGTTTTTGAGAGTTCAGACACCTGTTTTTGTCCTTGTGATAAAAGTGGAGTGAATCCCATCTGGGAAGCTGTCCTTTAGGAGGTAAGACACTGGTCAGGAGAGTTTGTAGTAGCTGTAAATCAGCCTGTTCATGAAGCTGTAGAGAACTTTTGTGCAGCTTTCTTGTGAAGAGGCTATGTTAGAAAAATGACAAGCTACTACTTTTTATCCACAAACTTTTCACCATGACATCCTGATTGGACAGTCATTGTTCAATTAATGCTTGATCACAGAATCACAGAATCATTACAGTTGGAAAGGACCTCCAGGGTCATCAAGT
>JAVSBS010027830.1:0-49674 GCA_033124195.1 Coracias cyanogaster | reverse complement strand
AGGAGGGGAAGGAAAGGGGGGGTGATAGAGAGGCTTGGTGGGCACCTGGCACTCAGCCAAGGTTAACCCACCACAGTCATGTATGCGAACAGCCAAATAGTGAAGGACACAGATTTGGTCTGAATGCAAAATTTAAAAAAAAGATGGAAACCCGCACAATCTGAAGGTTGGCGTTAAGCTAACGGCGTCTCTCGTGGTATTTTGACTCTCATTGGCTTTCCCTCTGTGTGAGTTTTAACATCAGTGGTACCCAGGCCTGTCTCTGCCTTGGGTTTTTCTGTACATTAAGGCATTTTTTTGGCCCACATTAATTCTCACTCTGAAATTCTGCCGGGCGCCAGATCCGATCGCTCTTCAGGCAAGAACACCTCGTGAGCCGGGTTTGGTTTAAAAGCCGTGTTGGATCACTGCAGGGACGTGCTTTTACCATCGCTTCCGCCGGTGCTGCTCAGTATTCCCCATCCAAAGGCAAACCTGGGCAGCAGCACACCTACAGAGACGTCATGAGAGGGCACCTCGCGTCGCATGGCCATGGGGGTGTTGCGCGGCAGCTGGCCCCTCACTGGGCTCCCTTCGAGGAGTGTGGAGCTTTCCTGAACACACCTGCACGGCCTCATTAATTAATACCGTGTTTCACATTTCATTTTAATAAAGCCTTTTCATTACCGAGCTTGTTCCCATGGTAGGAGAAATTGAAATTCTTTGTGAGAGCACTATAATTAAGTCGTAGTGAGATGGGGAGGGTTGTCTCTTGCTGTTGACGCCATCTCCTCGTAAGGGTGATCCCTGCAGCCTCGGGCAGTGCTCCTTCGGCTCGGCTTTGCCAAGTTTTTGGTCCGAGAGGTCCTGGCTGCCCACAGCATTGCTCCTTTGCTTGCCATAGGTTTTGGTTTCAGGTTGTACTTCACAGGCTGGAGAGATGGGAAATAACCCGTCCAAGGTGGTACTTCCCCAGTTTCAGGCTTGCTGGACCACTGTGGCTCTCAGATGTGCTTGCAGCCGGCCGCGGCAGCGACAGGGAAGCAGGTTTTGCTGCTGAACGTGGATCTGTGGGTTGTTTATTTGCTGTAGGCTGCGGTCCAGGGACATTGCCAGCCAACACCACAGCAGGCGTGAAGGGTGAGAGGTCTGGCACATGGAGGCAGTTCGGGGTGTTTCTTCTGTTTAGTATAAAGTACCAAGGGTGGCAATATAGGAGGTAAATACTTTGTAATTTTAAGTCTGTTGTGGCTTGCTCCTGTAGTTTAAAAATCATTATACCTCGTACATACACAGCTGCTCATAACATGGAGACTCATTTTGATGAGAGCAAGGAAACGGGGGTTCACCATGACGTTAAAGCATCACTGTTCAAGAAAGGCAGCTCAGCAAGAGGAGCTAATTAAGTTGTGAATTTGGAACCAGACTTTTATTTTCTCTTTGACAAAAAATAGAGTTTATAAAATTAGACAACTCCTGCCCAGGAGGAGCCATTCTGTTCCTGCCTCTGACCTCAGGGATGCTTATTTATGAGCTATATGGCAAGAAGATTGAAATGCTTCATTAGCAAGCACCATTGCACGTTATCCGGAGAAGATCCTAATGGAGTAAATTAGGAGGGAGACATCTGTTGCTTCCTCTCTTTGTCTGAGTGCTCAATCTCGTGCTAACTCTGGCCTTTTTTGACCTTTTTACGTGTCCCTTCATCCTAAATATGAGACGTGCTTTGTTCATTAGCTGTGGATGTGTGTTGCAGCCTTTGAACTGAACAGTTTCAGAGTTCATCTCTACGCTCCAGGAGAGACTTGTTCCCTTCTTCTTCTCCTTCATTCCCGAGACCTTACAGTCAAAATGTTAGAGTGGGGTTGGAGGAAAAGGAAGCAGAGAGTCAGTAAAATCCCGAGCCAGTCAAAGAAAAAGATGTGTGTATATACACATGCACGCATAGAAAAGATGCAGTCTTCTCCCTTTTCCCCTTTTGTGTAATAGTTTTCTTATAAAAAAAACCCCAAACTTACAATGGAAAATTAATGTCTTGGTTTACACAAAATTCATGGCACATTTAGGAAAAAAAACATTCCTTGCAGCTTCACGTGTAACTATCCAGGTGTGCAGAAATTCTCTTCCTAAGTCAGACACTTTCCACCCACTGTCCCGGCACTGGCGGGCCCCGAGCCGCCCAGCCCCGCGAATCCAGCGCAAGGGGCTGCTGCGGGGCCGTGAAGAGGCTCCCCTCGCTTGCGAGGAAGAGGAGCCGGAGCAGGTGGGAGCTCTCCCTGCAGTGCTGGGGGTCTGTGCTGCTCAGCACCACGGCGCGGTCACAGAGTTTTGTTCAAGGCTTAGAACACTTGCTCAGATTAATGACCAAAAATGTCAAATGTGTCCACAGCTAATTATTCATTGGATGCATAATTAGTGTGAGATGATCATGACATTTTACTGTTATTAATTTTTATACTCTAATAGGAAGTAAATCAGTGTGCGAGCACAGGACGCCGGTCTGCACTGAGCACCGGAGGCACCTGGTAGCTGGGCTGGGGAGGAGGCTCCTCCGAGCCCTCACTGCCAAAGGCTGTGCGTGGAGCAGCCTGGCTGCATCCTGCCCTGCTCAGCGGAAAAGCATCATCCTGCGGGGATCCAGGGAGTGGCTGCGGGCCTCATGCTAGATAGCGAGGTGCAAGACGACAAAATCACAGTGAAAGAGCTGGGATTTCATCTGGGTTTGTCCTGGAGGGAGTGGAAAGAGCTGGCTTTGGAGAGGTCCTCCAGTCAGTCATTATTTCTAGGTCATTTAAGGAGGGGCGTCCTTAAGTTTCTTGCAAACAATGGGCAAAATATTTGGCATTGTAACACGCCGTGTCCCTAGGCAGTGTATTCTGAACAAACACCTTCTGCCTCTTCTGACCAGAGAAGATTTTCACTTGGCAGTGGCTTCCCTAATGGCATCTTCTTTCAGTCTTTGCTGGGAAACACGTCTTGCAAATTCAGTGTTGTGATGCATTTTTATGAAGGATGCAGTGTTGAGTTTCACAATTTTTTTCCTTTTCTTTCCCTCACAAATATATTAATTCCTCAAAGGACATTTAGAGCTTTTACACCAACAAAAATTTGGGATTCTCTAGCAAGTATAAAAACAAGCCAGAAATGCAGCATTTCTCTTAAAAGTATTTTTTCATGCTATCACTGCTGAGACGCTTCCAAGGAAACATGCTGGTGGTTGTCCATATTCTGTCTCCCTCCATTTCCCATCAGAACAATGTAGAAGGTACCAAATTAGGAACTGGGCACCTTCCTGGTTTGGTCAACCCAGCAATCTTAGAAGACAGCGCATGGAGGCCAGCTGCTGTTTAGCAAGGACTAAAAACGTGCAAAAAAGAAACATTTGTGGAGATGTCCTCAGCAGATGGAAATAAAGTTGCTACAAAATTAGGTAAAAGTTTGGGAATATAAGAATTTAAGAATATAAGCCCTCTTAAAATAAAATACAGGATTTTTTCATAAGCCTGGCAAGTTCTGCCGCTAGACTCATGGTTCTGGGGAACATATTAAAAGACCTGTCTCTCTAAATGATAATTCCTCAGGACACAGGAATTTCGTTCCATGGATGTCTCATTGATGTGGGGAGTGACCCAGACAAGTGAGCAGTAAGTAGCACGGCAAACAATTCAGTGCATTAACTGCAGACAAGTAATTATTTCTGCACGTGTTGATTTATAAGACATTTTGTTCTGAGAGATGTTTTTGTTCTGATGCTGTTGGGTTTCCTGATATCAGTTTTTAACTTCTGCTGTGTCTCTGCTCTCAACGGAGGGTTGTGGGATGCAGGTAGACAGGCTGAGCTTCCTAAATACCAAGCCTAGTTGTCTTCATTAAAGCAATGATAAACTCAAAAAGAGCAAAGCCAAATGTATTGGGTTCTGTTCATTAAGAGACTGGCGGTTTCTGGCTTTGTTGTCTTTTAATACACCAAGAACAGATGCAGGTTGACAAGTGGCATCAGCCAAGGGACACAGCTTTATAAGGTTGTGTTGAAGCAGGGCTTGGAAATAGCCAGCTGAAATCTAATTTGTAGCCAAGTGGAATAAATTGGAGCTGATAGTTATTCAATTAATGGCATGGGCAGTAAGGTGAGGCCTCCTCTCAAAATAGCAGAATAAGGTTTCTCGACAGGGAGATTTGGGAAAACAGGGCACAGCACCAGGTTTTCAATCAAATCCAGCCATTAATCATCTAAGTAGCAGGAGGGAGATGTGATTATTATAGAGAGGATCAGCAAAATGGTTTGAATGAGCACTGCCCAAAAATGTGATGGGATCCAAACCCGAGCCAGTGGATGTGCCCTGGAGCCGAGGATTTCCTAGATGACGCTGCATGAGCCAGTGACCTCTGTCCTGCAAGAAGAAGCCATCAGGACCAAAGGTGTGCTGTCCTCCTCTCCTGGGATTCTTCACGCTCACCGATGGCCTCCCTGGGCACAGAGACTAGACCTCTTCTGTCATTCACCTGCCAAATTAGAACTTCCTTTTCTATCTGAAAATGTTGTCTTTGCTTGCTGAGGAGTTCAGTAAGAATAGACAAATTTGGTGTCTTTTTAGTGCGTTTTGTGCATCTGGTGATGCAGAGTAGGTGGGTCACTAACATATCCGTAACGTATGGCTAACTCCCGTGGTGTGGCGTTTCAGATCTTTGGATAACTGCATAGTGATGAAACTGTCATGGTTCTCTCCACCACAAGCAGACCAAGAAATATAGAAAGGCTTTTTTTTTTTTTTGATCAAAAGAAAAATTTCTTCCTATGCAAATGTCCTCTGTAATAATATTACCAGTGTTGCCTCGGGCTTGCACAGGCGGAACGGAAGAGAAGCTGAGTTTATGGTTTTCAGCAGAACGGTTTTAAACTTTATCAGTTTGGTATGTAAGTAGGAAAGGAAGACTCATTTTACCTGGAATAATGGAATTCTTTGGTTGTGTTTGAGGGCAACAGAAACAAGTAATTTAACAGGAAAGTTCCTGTCAGTGGCTGGAAGTCAAACAGATCATCTCCGAGAGCCTGGACAGCTGCAGCTGTCCACGTTCTCAAACAAGCTTTTTCTTTGCGCTGGCACGCGCAAGAGATGGCCAAGCAGTGGGCACCAAGGGTTTTGCCAAAGGCCAGAAGTTCTTCTGACATGAGGTTTCGGTGGTGTTGAGGTTGAGGCTTTGCTTTGAGGTGTTGAGGTTGAGGTGCCTGCTTTTACTGGGCTTCGCTGAAAGCCATGGCGCCAGGCCTGAGGCTTTCTGATTTATGCTGGTGCTTTGTTTTCAGTTATGATTATTGAAGAAGTCGTGAAAAATGCTTCAGCAGTACACAACAGGGATGTTGTGGGCTTTCCCTGTGGAGGGCAGCGGGTCACACTTGGGCTGTGGCACAGAGACTGCATTGGCTGCTGTGAATGAGTACAATTGAAAATTTGTGCAGATTAGCTCAGATATTGAGGTCAACGTAAGTGAACCACATAGATGAAGTCTAGACTGTGAAACGTTTCTCAAGTTGTAATACAAATATAATCCAACATCTGTGGTCTTTCATTAAAAGCAAAGTTATGAGAGATTTCACCTGGCGACACTGATTTGGTGCCTGTGAAATCACTAACAATTTGCTGTTGTAGCTGTCTCATTATAAACTTCTGCAAGGAAGGGGAATTAATTTTTCTGTTCAGTCAGAAGTTGTCAGAGGAGATCCCTCCCTTCCTGCATAACCAGATCAGAAATTCCTTGCATACGTGCATTGACCTCTTCTCTCTGGGGAACACATTAGTTGAAGTCTCACTTCTCATTAAACCTGTGCTGCAGAAGAGGAGTGTAAAACTAATGCAGAGTAACACTGGCAGGCCTGGAGGAATTTGTAGGAGTATTAAGCAAGGCAGAGGGTGATACATCAGGCAGCTTTCAGATCAGGACTCCAAAGAGGAGGCTGCTCGTGGCAAATCTTCTCTGCTTGTACGTAGGACATTTTTCTGCAAGCGAGAGTATAGCGAGAGTGATAGGATTTCCTTATTGCGGCAACATCTCGAGCTGCCTCTTGATGTGCAAGCACTTTATCATCTCACTGCAAAGCAGGCGGCGTAGCAGGATGAAGAGTGGTTCTCTCTCCATCTTTGTACTTTCTGGTCCCTTTGGAGCCTATTACCAAGTGAACACCTTCCCCTGCTCCCTGTTTTCACCCAGCAGTGCCAGAGCACACCCAGAGTAAACTAGAGATAAGTTAACACACAGATCTGCTCTTGTCTCCCTGTTGTGTGGAAATCTATTATCTTTCTGACTTAGATTAATGTCTGCCAAGAGGGAAGTGCACATTGACCAGACCCACCTTGTTTCTGGCTGCTGGCCATTCTGGGGTTTGCTGATGAACTCCTCTTCCCCCTTCCTTTACATCCCACCCAAAGCCAGCGGCCCAGACGTCGTGCCTGGTGAGAACAAGCGCTGCGCCCTGGCAAGGCAAGGAGGGACGAGGTTGCGGCACTTCGAGAGAGGCGTGTCCCCAGGGCTCTTGCTCCCCATCGTAAGCAGAGGTGACTTGCTGGGCCAGCCTGCACATCCTCTCCCCAGGCTGTTTGTCCTTAGTTTGGGATGCCACTTCAGCATATCTGTAAACAAAATGTGTAATTCCAGTGTGAAGAAAGCAATTTACATAAATGGGGGAAATGAGGAAAGACACAAGCTGTCTTATCTAGCACTGATACAGAATTTACAAGGTAGACAAGACCTGTGTTCTCAGCAGTGCTTCATCTTACCAGGTTGAAGTATAATAATGAACATTTCTCTTTGGCAGCATAGTATTGGCGAGGGGATTCACTTTGCCATGGTTGTGCTCTCATAAAAGCTCGGGAGAGCTCCAGGTGTTCTCTCTTTAATATTGCAGCGATAGCCTGATGGTTTCTTGCTGACAAAACTTCCACAGTTCTTAATATCAGCCTGTCTGCATGATCACCTGCAAAGATTTTCCCTCCTGTCGATACCAGAATAGCATTAGACAGAAAATGGAGAAAGCACAGGAATCCAGTATGATAATTTTTTAATCTACCCCCCTATACCAGGGAGTTGTTTGTGCTGTGATGACTGGAAGTTGTGATGCAAAGCAAAGAAATACTAGGTGTCATTCTAGTGAAGCATGTGGGAATTTATTTTTCAATATTCTATTTGTGTCCAGCTGCAGTACTGAAAAAAGAAAGCTCATGACCTGGGCACCCTTCTGAGCAGGTCTTGTGGGGAGTGATCCTTGGAAGGAGCTGCATCTCCTGTTCAGCAGCCCATGTGGATTCAACGTTAAGGAATATCCAGGTCCTGCTCCATCATCCCATAAGAGCTACTGTCTTCAGGAGCAACCGTTGTTCCTTTTGTAGACCATCCTATTATTTGTCAGGGAAATCTTGTGCCATACCGTCAAAGTTCAAACTTGATATTCCTGTAGGATACCCGGAGGTGCGTTCCTGCTGGGCTGCAGAGCAGCTCACAACACGTCAGGCTGGGGGAGGATGAGGTGATTCACTTTGAACCACGCTCTTCTTTGGCAAGGATTGTCCAACTGGCACGTGCCCTCTAGACTGCTAATGGGAAATTTATCAGTTGTCATGACAGTTCTGGTAGCATCCCTTTGAGACTGCTTTTGAGCCCAGTCGTATTCAATATTTTATCAGCCATCTGAAAGAAATTATAAAATCGTTACCTGCAAGTTTTATCAACACTTCCGTTTGTGAAGTTTTGCAGGGTAATAAATATTGATGAAGATGGGCCACAGAAATTAATCTGAACATGGTTAGGAGAGATGGGTAGAGCTATGAACATATGTTTGAGTTGAAAAGCAAGCTTTTGCATCAAAAAGAAGGTGAGAGCAGTCTTGCAGAGTAGTGGCAGCCTGTCTCTGAAATGGCTTCCAGTGCATGAATGTCCAGATCGGTGGAAGCTGGGACTTTGTACTGGTCAGCGATGTGTTGTGCTGGCACGCACCCAGGCACGGTCCTTTCACTTTTGGAGGTGGGAGATTGCCGGGGTTTAGAGGAGAGCTTAGCGTGAGAGAAGAAAGCAGCTCGGAGAGGAGACGGAGCCAGGATTTGATCACAGCCTGCGACCTACCCTCGCATTTAGGCAGTTTTAACAGATTAGATCTCACCAGAGATCCAGTACCCCTGGGCTGAAGTCAGCACGATTAAAACTTTGGCTGGTGTTTGCAGTTTGAGGGAAGGAGCTGTTGAGGGAGTCCCCTCCTGAGCGTGGTGGGGTTTGGGAAGACGTGTGTCCCACTCAGTGGGGTCAGCGGTGGGAACGTGCCTGCCTGTGTTGCCATGCAGGGAGTCCAGTTTGCATTAGCCGTGCCGGCCAGTGGCCTTCAGACCTAGAACCACGTGAGATGTGAAAAGCTTGCAAGATGAGCGTTGAGCTCTGCAAGATGTTCACTAACGGAGCTCGGAACCTGCAGGTCTGTGGGGTTTCTGCCCAAACCTCTTGCACGGCAGCAAGCGCCATTGCAAAAGATGGGGAGCTGCTGGAATTGCACAGAAGGGATGCCCGCTGCAGGGGTTTTGAGGCAGCAATGCCCATGACTCTGCCAGTCCTGGCAATCCTTGTGTGCCACGAGGCAGCAGAGAGGCCGGGAGATGTTGGCACTCTGCCTACCTCAAAAAAAAAAAAAAACAACCCAAAAACCCAAAATTTCCGATCCCAGCGAAATGGAAGCCTCTCTTCAGAGGATGCTGCCAGGGCAGGGGCTTCTGTGGTGGTTTGGGGCTCTGGGTGGTCGTTCCAGGTGTGGAGCGCAGGCAGCGAGCCTTGGCACTGCCAGCTGGAGGGCAGGGCACCGGCACCGACACTGGCACCAGAACCGCTGCTGCACCCAGAGCCGCCGTGGGCTGCCTGTGGAGCAGGGAGAGGGCAGGGGAGGGGGGAAGCGGGACTGGAAGGATATTTATGCCTGAAAGACTGTCAGGGCTGGAGAGATGAAAATCTGTTGTGCTCTCTCAGGGCTCCTAACTTTCTTCCCTCCAGGCAGCTGGCAGGATTTCTCTAAATATTTGAGATGGTAAAGGGCTTAAACTGGATTACTCCTGGACATGAGCAATTATAATTGTAAATGTACTATTATCTGAGCATTCTCCTGATGCTATTTTGGCACTGATGCATGACACGGTGACAGGGAGGGTATGAGGGTCAAGTGCACTGTGAGGAGAGCCCTGCCCTGGTACCTCGTGGGCTGGTTTGCAGTAGCCTGACCTATGGGGAGCAGCACCTTTCTCTTACGGCCTCATGTTTAAAGGGGATATGGTGTTAAAAGAACCTGATGTTTTTAAACGCTTTTGTATTTCAGTGTTGAATTTACTGATCCGAGAGATTGGCAGTGTGTTATTAAATAGGACATCGGTCTATTGGGCACAAAGCGAGATCCCCATTCCTGGCAGTGAAAGGTTTGTTGGGAGGAAATAACCTGCACAAAATGCAGCATTTTCTACAACCTGAAGACATTCCGCCTCCTGGAGCCAAGAGGTCGGGAATTTACCTCCTGCCTGGTTTCCAGAGAGATCCCCGTGCTTCTGTCACACAAAGGAGAACAGATCAGAGGACATTCAGCAGGAGCTTGGGAGACTTGTGATATATGGAGCCTTTTAAATGAAGCGTTTGCATACAGTAGCGTTGGAAACAGGTAGCCAGTAATTCACACGCACGCACACCCACGCACTCAGCATCCTCAGCATCTCTCTAGCCTCTGGGAAAACAGCTGGCTTCCATTCCCAGCAGTACCAGCCATGCGACTTCAGCATTTCCCCCACCCTGAAAAGCAAGACAATGTGCGTGTGCATCCAGCACAAGAGGAAGGGCCATCGTGTCTAATCTGCTTGTCTAGTAAGCTGGGCAAAATCATCCAATATAATTTTTACCATGACTTCCGTTGGGAAAATGGAGTAGGGGGTTACTCTTGTGATAAAATGACCATGTAAGGCTTGATCGCAGCTCTTTATTAGCTGTCTGGCACGGCTCATCCCCCTGTAAACGGGTGTCACTGGTGGTGGGCTGCACACCAGGAGAGCAGCGCCGTGGTGCCACCAGTATTTAGGTTGAAGCCCAGCATATGTACAGAGTTCCCTTCACAGGAAGGGTTGATGGGAATCATCTCGCCTTCAGCGAGTCCCTTGAATATCTGCTCATCTCTGGTGCCTTGCTTGGTGTTTGAAAATGGTTTGAAGCCGAGCTGCCGGTAAAAGGAAAGCTTCATAAAACAATGCCAACAAAAATAAATTAAATCCTTTTATCTGATTCCCCACGGGTCCCCTGAGGTTCATGAGACGTGGGGTGGGGGTACCGCAAGGTCATCTGCAAAGAGTAAGCTGGGAAGGCTTTTTTTATATCTGCATGAGCAGTTAACTGGAGCATGCTGCAGAGTGTTTACGGCAGGATTTTGGCTTCACAATGGATTAAAAGATTTTAAAATCCGTCTGCAGAATATCTTGAACTTTAGCATTGCTGTGTGCTCAAAATAACGTTAGTCTTTTAATGTTTGATGCACTGGGAGCCTTGAGGGGAATCAAAGGATTTTGAAATGGCGGGAGAAAGGGAGAGTGGCTCTTGGCATTAACGAGGTCTTTTTTAAATCAGTGACATGGGACCCCCTGCCCGCTGCCCGGCGGAAGGACTGCTGCAAGCTCAGAAACCATCTGTGTGGAGCTGTTAGGCTCAGCTCAAGCCTCTGAGTTACTCCTCAGCCTGCACAGTGCTACCAGCCTGATACGGGCTGGGGGCTGCGCTGCAGGGATGGGGCAGATTCCCCATCCCTTTCTCACAGCCTTTCCTGGCTTTGTTTCTGCCTCAGCTGAAGCTCTTAGCGACTTCATTTTAGCTGGAGAAAGGAGATGTTGAGGCTAGGTCTGCAGTATGTGCCAAGGCTTCCACACTTTCTATGGAAAAAGACACCCTTGAACACCCCAGAGCGTCATCTTCTCCAGGAAGGCATTCTCTGTGTTCAGAAGGGCTCTCCCGGTTGCTTTGTGTTGTGTTTGGTGGTTGGTGTCCAAAGCACCTTTGCATGCAGGTGCCCCCGTCCTTTTGCTCTGCTCTCCCCCTTGCAGAAAACATCCTCTTCTGTCCTGGGTGTTTGGGGAGCTGGAAACGTGCAGAAAGAAGAATGGTGGCTTGGCATGTTTGCGGTGTGGGCACAGGTATGGCTGAGTAGGCCATGGAGACAGAGGAGACAGTTTTTGCTATGTCTGAATAGAGCTCTTGCTCCATCTTCTTGAGGGCTTGTGTGAGTGTGGGAAGCCTCTTTTTAAACCCACTCTGAAGCCCATTTTCAGAATCATTCAGAAATACCATGAAAATTACTGCCAAAGTCCAACAAACGCATGGCCACCTGGAAATGTCAGTTGGTCACCAAGAGTCTGAGCTGGCAGCTTTCAAAGGCTGGGGGTCCTGCTGCCATTGGTACACCTTGCGGCAGCAGCTTGGGGCGTTGGGATGTGGAGGTGCTGGGTGCTGTCACCTGGACCCCCTCCTGGTGCCCTGGGACAAGCTG
The DNA here is from genome assembly GCA_033124195.1 of Coracias cyanogaster. Classification (NCBI taxonomy): domain Eukaryota; kingdom Metazoa; phylum Chordata; class Aves; order Coraciiformes; family Coraciidae; genus Coracias; species Coracias cyanogaster. Next base: position 38,159 of record JAVSBS010027830.1, on the reverse strand, counting down.
GCTTCTGCGGTCAGCTCCTGATGGCCTTCCCTCTCGCCGGCAGGGGAGGGCAGAGGGGTATCTGCCGATACAAAGACATGTATCTTGGCCTGTGACAAATCACTTTTTAATTGCCTCTAGGAAGAAATCCATTAGTCTTCCCTTTACGTGAGAATCATAGCAAAATTCTGCTAAACGTGAGCAGAGGATGCACTCCAAACAATGCAGGCTTTGCTGCTGTTTTCCATTTACATCACTGTCCAGTTTGGAGCACTAATTTTTGATCCAACAAAATTGAACTGTCTGAGCCCCCATCCACCCCTTCCAAGAAACCTCTGCTGGCACTAGGAACAGCGTTACAGCGATGCATTAATTGTCGCAGATACTTATCTCGTCTTAGTCTCCAGTTCCTTTTTTTTGTGGGTTTGGTTTTTTTTTAAGCAAATGACATTTCTTTCTTTGCTCAGAAGTTCAACCTGTACCTTTTGACTCTTGCACATTTTAACTGTCCTTTTTAAGCACCATAATTCAGGTGTCTTGGGGAGGTGGCATCCCAAATAGCATCCTTTGATGGGCTACAACAGTGGCGCTTCTAGATACAGGGTGTGCTGCCTGGAAGTTTGTTAACTGCAGAAAGACAGCAGCGTTATAGAAAAACAGGTATTTACTGGGTAACTGTGGGGAGCACTTCTCTCTGGACCTGCCAGCGGGAAGGTGTCCCCATGGAAATAACCGCGGTGTAGGAGCCCAGGCAGCTGTTGGGATGGCATCCAGAAATGCCACCAGGGAGGATGCGTTAAGTGATTCTGAGCTGGACTCTTGCTTCATGGAGACAGGAGAGGAAGACCTAAGTTTGCACTGAAAACCTCAATCTAGAAGTGACGTCTGGAGTTGCCTGTTTCTCGGCTTTAGTTCTCACTGATAGCAACTTGAGTCCATAGACTTAATTGGTAGTTCTCTCCTCTATGCAGGTGGCAACCAACTGGCCGGTTGGCGATGAGTAATGTCTCAGGTTAAAGGCTACAGAGAGATAGCTTCATGGTCAGAGAGGTCACAGAAACTATTGTCGAGGCCTATGCGCCAAACAGAGCTATAGCACCTTGATTAATTGGCTAAATGAGAGAGACGTTGACCTACCTCACAGAAGTTTAATGAATTAGTTGATTAGTTACAGAAAGTTGTTTCACCACAGCAAAGCAAGGAAGGTCGTTGGTCTCCAGAAAATGACCTCCCCTGGAAACTGCCAGAACAATGCTTTTGGGCAACCTGTTCTTCTCACTCTGGTGGAGCGAGTAAGGTTTCCAGACCCTGTGCAAAGCATGGCAGACAGGAGCTCATCCAAATTCTGCAAATCCTGCAATGCACGAGACCTTGCAGTATGTTTCAGCATCCCAACACTGATCACACTAGCGTGCTTGCTCATGGCTTGTGCATTCCTGTTTTCCACCCTTCTTTTTACCTCTTTGTTTGCTGTGTTGATGTGTTTGAATAAGTTGTCGCACTCCCTCCTGTTTTACGTTGTATTCGATAGGAGAGCTCATTCTCCAGGTGCTACTTGAAAATGACCTAACAGATAATCTTTGACCATAAATTAAAATCTGGCGTTATCTCCAAAAATACCTTTATCAATAACAGCCTATTTTAAAAAGAATAATGTCCTCTCTTTTATAGTCGTCATTGTTGGGCAGGAATTTGTGAGCTGGGATTGGTAGAAGGGTTGGTATCAAGGCCCTCAAACCTGACTTGATCAATAAAGCGAAATACCTGAAGAGAAAATAGAACAGCAATTGTAAGCGTGTTAGACAAGGTAATTGAAACCTATTGTACACAAAAATTCCAATTTCCTTATGAGTTATTAGAATATATTATTGATTAAGCAAAATGCACATATCTTACTCATTTGTATTTTATTAATTTGTGATAAGTTTAAGACCTGCTCTGTTGTGTATAAGGAAAATAAAAGTGTAGGCAGAGATTAGGTAAGTATACATCAGTGATGCAGTTGCAGTTTTCATTTGGAAATACCCTGTGACACGGTTCCTGCTTGGTTTGAAAGCTTGGTCCACCACGCAGAGTAACGCTGCAGGTCTGCTTTTGGTTTGGCACGCTGCAGGGTGGTGCTTGCATCTTGAGGGTAATCGTGCTTATGATAGAACAGTTCTACACAGGGATGCTGATGTGCAATGGTGTGATCTTGGGCTCCTGCCCCTGTTCATAATTTGAGGGAAAATGCACAGATAAAATTGGGCACAGGACGTCTGCTGTGACTTCAAGGGAGGTTGCTTCCCTGGGGTTTGAGGGTAGAAGATATGGTGGGAACAGAGCAGGATGCTCCTGTTTTGGGCTGCTCTGCCCTGAACGGAGAGCTTCCCACGCCCTAAGCTGCTCCCTGGGAGAGCTGCAGATGACGCAGCGGCTTCTCGGGGTATGGCATTGGGGCTGCTTCGGTCGGTCCCTCTCCTTTCTGGCCAATTTGAGGCAATTTCTGGGATGTGGTGGGACCCTTCGCGTAGCGGTCAAACACTGTGGTAAACCCAAGGACAGGAACAAGTTTTCTCTTCCCTTCAGCAGACATGGTTACAGTTCATCGTTAGGTGCTGAAGAAAAAGGGACTGGTAGGATTAGCATTTTGGAGCTTGCTTATTACAAGTCATTGCACTTTTAAAATGAGTTTCCATTTACATTTTTTGCCAAAAGGCAGCTATGAAAAAGCCCTTGGACTAAATTCTCTCCTTAGGGGGTAAAGCAACCTCCAGTATATTTTAATGGATTCTTGTCAAACTACTGATCAGAATAAATCCAAGTGCTCTTGGAGACTGAATGTTTCTTGTTAAACTCTCCAAAAAAGAATAGGATTGATTTGGAAATGTCACTTGTGGTTTAAAAGCTTAAAGGTGAGAACACCAGGATATAATTAGCAGCAGCTGATTTTTCTTTTATTTATTCCTTGTTGTCTGCATGAAAATGTGATGCTCCCGAGTGACTTTCTCAGCCAGTCCAAACTGGTCGCCAGCAGACATGGCACCTGATGGCACAGAGGTGGGTCTGAGATCTCGGTTGCCTTCTGTGGGTCAGGAAAACCAAGCAAATTCAAGTGACAGCAATGCAAAACGGGCACCTCACATTGCCACCTTCTGTGCCGCTCTTTGGTTAAGTATTGCAAGTATCAGAGTTCCCACACGTTGCAGGTGATCTCTTCTCCCAGGTCATTCCCTGTGTCGCCAGCCAGAGACATCCCATCTTGATCCTTCACCTCTCAGCACCGCCTCGCCTGGCGTTCAAAAATTCTCCTCCTGATCAAGATGAGCAGACGTTTGACTGACGGGACACGAGAGGGTCCCGCTGCTCGGCTGGCTCCCTCTGACAGGAGGGGATGTTTCACACAGGAGCTTGTCGCTGTGTCGATGCATCCTCCCTCTTGGCTTTGCTTTCTGGTGCTTTGAGCATTGACCTTCTGCCTTCGTGGGCTCTTTCAGTACCAGGGAGAGCGCACACGATATTGTTTCTTGCTGTATTAGCATTTACAAACATAGTTGATGCTTTCTGAAATCAGATGTACTACAATAAAAAGTCCAGAGTTTTCGCCCTGATTTGAAGAGACAGCCTTCTGCTGTTTGAAGACAATCTGGCAGCAATTAATTAATTGTAAAATTGCCTTTCAGGTGAACAGTGTACATCATTTTAGGGATTAATTCTCCTAGAAATATGATCTTTCATCACTCCAGCTATTACTTTTGAAATAAACTCCTTGATTTCTCAAAAATAGAACGTGAGCCTCTAAATAGAAGTCGTATTGTGAATTCAGATTTAAACTGAAATCACTGATATAAAGTATTCAAGATATAGTCTTTTAAAAAGTCTGACTGTGATAATCTCACAGCGTTAGAATTGTATTGTGCCGCCACAGGTATGAAAAGACCCGATCTCCCTTTTTTCCACGTAGACGAAGTGCAGCCGTTGGGCGGGATCGCTCGGTCCATGCTCCTTCTGGGCTTTGCCCTGATGATGTGCATTTCTTCTGCTCCTATTAACTTTGCTGAATTTGAATAAGATTCAATTTCCTGACATCTAAGGCTCTTTGTACCTTGCAAATTGTTATCCTTAGTTACAAAAGAGGACTCATTCATTCTGCCCTGCGATAACTGTGGACAAAGAAACGTGCCAAGAGTGCAGCCCTATTATGAGCATCAGGCAGACGTGGTGCACTGAATGCTCTGCAGGCAACTGCACCTGCTCAGCGGGACCTGCTCCGGGGGCAGTTCAAGTGGTATCTGCAATGTCTGGATTTACTTGAAGGGAGCAGGCAAAGGAAATGTGTCAGGGCTTAAATTTGGAGTGTGCTGGAAGACTTTGCTGAGGTCATGGAGGGCAGAAGAGGATGCCTGAGCGTAGTGCCCCGCACACCTCAGATGTAACTTTGAGTGGTCTGAGAAAACTGCACTGGGAAGTCCATTGACGTCAAGGAGAAGCGCAGGAACCATTCCTGGTGCCTGCAGTAAGAGGCCCCAGGTTTGCTATACTTCCCCTCAGTGATTTCACCTGATTTTCTATTTCTGTCATGATACTGTAAATGTCTGTGAGTCCCGCGCTAGATGTTTATGGTAGCAGAGGTCAAGGAAGTATCAGATGCTGTCCTGGAGCAGAAGGGAGAAACTCCTCTTTGCTGCTGCTGCTGCCAGGGCAAGCAAATCCCGTTCCCAGCCATGCGAGGGTCCATCGCTCTGCAGCTGCCTGTGTTCTGGAAACACTGGACAGGACGAGTTGTGTGTCGAGAGCGGGTCTTCGCCAGGTGCTTGTGCGGACGCGGTGGGTCATGCTCTGCAGCACTGCCTCCACGCTCATGCATGGGCTGGAACCAACCTTTCTTCCCAGGTACTGGTGGAAAACGAGCCTGTTTCCTACTTGTGCCTGTTTAACCGGTGAGTTTGTGCTGACAAACAGGCAGGTACAGAGAGGCCAAGGAAAACCGGTGATGAAGGAGGTGACCCTGGGGCCGACTGCTGCAGTGTGGTGGCCAGGTCGTCGCTGGCATCAATAATGGGGGAACGTGGCGTGACACATGCTCCTGCTCGCTCAGACCGTGGGCCTTTGCGTCAGCCCTTCAGGGAGCGTGCACCTTCCAGTGCCAGACTGGAGTGATTCTTAGAAACCACATCCCGGTCTGATTTTTTTTTCTTTTAAGGGAAAATCCCATCTTTGAAACAAGTAGGAATGACTGTGAGCAACAGGGGGAGAATGTTGATGTTTCTTTGATGGCACTAATGGAGCATATGGATAGTGTGAGGCTCACAGCATCTGCGGGGAGTAGACAGCAATATTAATGCCTTTTATGTCTGCTGAGGCAATTGCTGGAAAAATCCTTCCATGAGTCCTTGCTTGTTGGCAGGGCGAGGAGGATTTTTGGAGCAGGAGGCTCTTGTGCTTGGCAGCATGCCCAACCTGTGCATCTGCAGGTGCTGCCATCGCCAGGCAGGAACGCTGTGCTTCATCCGTACTGGGCTTTGCAGCACCGAGGGCAAAGGCCCAGGCAGCGTGACCCCATACGGCAACAGGCATGAGGAGCCCGGCTTCGCCGCGCTCGCCCCAGCCCTCGTGCAGGGCCCTGCGTCTCCTTTTCCCTGCTGTGCCACACCAGACAGTCAAGGATGTGTCCTTATTGGAACCAGCTGCTCTTCTTTTTAAGTGGCAAAGCTACAGACACAGCAGAGCGTCCAGGCCGGGGCATGATCCACGCAGTTCTGGTACAGCAGGTCCTTGCATCCCTCCATCCTTGTAGCACGTTACCCTGCCATCGCCTTCTCAGGACTGGCAGCATCATCTGAAGGCTCTGAAAGTGTCCTTGCAGAGTCCTTCATCCGTCAGTGTTTCTTCTGGTGCTGCTCTGGTGACATAATGAGCCTTTGTCAAGGAGCAAATGAGTTTAGAGGAGAAATGACCTGACCCAACGCTTTGCAAGCGATGAGCGGTGAGTGATGCTGCCTGGGACAGAGCAGGATGAGCCCAGGGGTGCGGAACAGAGCCGGGTGTTCCAGAATCGTAGCGCCTTGGCCTGTCTTTCTCTGCCACGGCTGGGGAGCAAGCAGACAGAGGACAGGGAGCTGCAGACGACTGCAGCCCTTTCCTTGCTACATACAGACTGAAGTGATTAACAGGGAGAAACCTCTCTGGTTTCCCCGGATAAAAGGGAGGCTTTTCTGTGTCGCAGGTGCTGACATCTGGTTTCCCTTCAGTGTCCTTGCAGCCACCGTGATGTCAAGAAAGAGGTTGCAGCGATAACATCGAGGAGAGGGACGGGCTCTGCCTCTACCATAGCTGCAGAGGATGTGAACTCTTGGTGCTTGCGTGCTTAATTTCTCCTGCCTTAGCCATTTTTAAGAAAGAAATCTGCGTTAGGCAACCATTGCTCAGCATATTTTATGGTATTTTGCCCTGGTTTGTGCATGCAAGGTTACTAAGCTGTTTAATTCAGCACTTCTCCTGCATAGTTGGTCGGCATAACTCAGTTTGAGTTCAGCTTCTGTAGCAGCAGCGTGGACAAGGGATCTGGGAAATTTGATCTTTGATTGCTACCCACAAAACTCCTGCCACCACATCGGTGTCCCTCTGACAGGTTTGCTCAATGCTCTGGCATGTCGTGCTGTGGCGAGCCAGAGACTTGGCCTTTTTCCAGCTCCTTTCTGGTACCCGACCTGAAGAGCAGCTTGGGGGTTTGCTGGTCGCTTGTTCCTCTGGTCTGTTCCCTGCTGTCTTCCTGCAAGTCTTGAGCATCAGCAAAATCCGCCCTATTTGCAGCTCAGAGCTCAAGCTTACAGCAAGAGCCCTTTGTTGTACTGCTCAAAGCAGAAAATCATTTCCGTCAGTTCCTGTAAGAGACGACAGGAAGGACTGCCTTTTGTGTGGGATTCCCTGCCACACCAGGGCAGCAGTTTGATGAGGCCGGAGAGTCAGCGTGACGCCCGTGCCGCATCTCACGGCAGCAGCACATCTCCTCTGGGCCCTGTGGGCAGGGGGACAACGGGGTGTGCTTTGGGGAGGGTCTTCCCAAGGTGTTCCCCTGCCCTGCTGAGGCTCCCCGCTGCAGCATCTCAGCCCTCGCAAAGTCTTCGCGTTTGAAGAGCTAGCACGAGGCTGCCCTGATTAAAATTTAATGAGGCTTGGTATTATTGAGGGCCCTTTAGTGTCAGTTCTGCACTCATCAGCAAATAAATACATCAGGCAGGGGTGTGGGGGCGAGCCCCATCTCTGCCAGCAGCCCGGGTGGCTGCAGGGTCAGCGTCTGCTGGAGATGATGGGTGGGAGAGAGCGACGCGGGGCAAGGTGGGGAGCTGGGTGGCTGTTCATTTTCTCTCCAGCAGCTGCTGGTGCAGGGGTTCCCTTTTATTTGTTATTTGCATACTTTAGCCACTGGAATTGAATTTGTGCCCATTAAAACTAAATTAGTACTGCCTAGAATTTTAAATAGGCTCTGGCAGTGCAGGCCATTAACTCTATCAGAGCAGTTTCTGCAGATCCCTCCTCCAAAGGCACAATGCACCCTGCAAACCACTGCAAAACGTTGATTATTTCCACGTTCCCGAGGATAATTGGAGTGCCGATATTAAAGACAATGTATTACGGTTTTGAAAACCATCAGCATGCCTCAGAGCTGGGTTTAACTTCCTCTACTTAAAAAAAAAAGGGGTAGTGTAAAAGACTCACCAAATCGGTTTGCAATTCCTTGGGTGTAATACTATATCAATGCCATGACCTCCAGGTTCCTGTGGCCCTCATCCCTTGCATGAGGCTCTGGCTCCCCTCTGGCAAGCCCACTGCCACCTCTCGATGTTGCTCTGCTCCATCCCTGGGAGGTCCACTGGCACCTCCTGACCCCAGCCTCTTTTTTCTCATCCCTCCAGCAGCCTTTCTGCTCTTCTGGGACCTTGCTGACGGCATGCCTGAGACATTGGCTGCTCTGACCTTGGGTTTGGAGCCCTGTCGGCTGGGACCCCAGGAGCAGCCCTGACTCCTTGCCATCTGAAGGGATGCTTTGTGCCTTCCTCCCAGCCCTCGTCCCCATCCCCGGCATGGGAGCCTCGTGCTGGGTCATGCACAGCCCTTCCCTGGAAGGTGTTCAGGACTCGATGGCCTTGCCCAGTCTGCCAGCATGACTTGCCCAGGAGCTCTGGGAGTAAATGGATGCTGCATGTTGGACTTGCTGTTAAAATAATCCCTTTTGTTCAATAGTCTCTAATGAGAAAAGCAAAATATACCTGAGCAAAACAGTGTGTCTTGTTTACAAAGAGTGGAATTTAATTTAAAGCTTACTGTTTGCAGAAAAAAACCACGTTTGATCAGCCAGAGATACTACAGCAGAGTTTATGAGACACGGCTTGGCTGTCTGTCTGTGGTACCAGCCAGGATCTTCAAATTCTGTTGGATTATGTACTGGATACATTTAATGATTATGGAATAAGTGAATGGAGCATCACACTGGTGTTCTTCCAGTGTTACGCACTTCTCGGCAGTCCCTGCTCCTGACGTTTCCCAGGCACGCTTCCATCAGGGCCTTGTGCTGGCTTTATTTTGCTTGGCTACGCACATGTGTCTGTGCATTGTAAAACAACCGAGGAACTTTCTCGTTTGAGCCCTGAGAAATGGGTCAGCACCAGATGTTCTTTTAAATTTTTTTTCTTTCTGGAGCCAAGTCTGTTCCTGGAACATCCACAGATGCTTTGTGGCTTTGCAGGCCAAGGGAGATCCCACAAACACCGGGCACGTTGTCCCCAAGTACACGGTGACATGGTGCACATCCTTTCTCACCGCTGCAGCTCCTCCATCCTTGGGCAGGTGCTGCACAGGGCTGGGATGGCCTGTTTACCACCTCAGATGACAAGTCTCCATCTCATGGTCCTTCCTCATGTAGTAATAAAAAATAGACTATAATCTACAGTCAATAAATTCAGTTCCTTTGCTTCTGCAAAGTGAAAGCACGGCCTGCCCTGCTGCCTCTTGCCAAGTCCCCACCAGCAGCCGGGATGCAGAAGGCTGGGAATCTGCCTTGTGGCTTGGAGCAGTGCAAGGCAAAATTTCTTCCATAATTTGATATAAAGTGGCCAACATGACTCCTGTGTAATTGCTTTGAATCCAATTAATGCTACCTGAGTAGATGTTAGGAATTACAAAGAGAAGTACGAGTCTGAGCTTGTCACCTAAACTATGATAATATTCCTTCAAAGGAGCCACATTTGCAAACATTATTAATTACCTGGGGAACAGCTCAGGGTTTAAACTGAATTAAGGAGGGAATGTGTTTCTGTGATTTCAGGTTTGATTGAGAGAGAAAGATTACCATATTGTGGAACAACAGAGCATTTCTTTGTTACAGACCAGGCAGCCAGATACAGGGAGTCCTGTGAGAGCAGGACTGCTTAGACCCCGCTAGCCAGGGAAATACCTAGGATCTCTTTTTTTTTTTTTTTTTAATCCTTTTTTTTCCCTGCCTTCAGTATAAAGAAAGCAGCAGCTTGTCCGAAAATGACCCCTTCCTAAGCCAAAACTACCAGGCAGATTTCACCTTTGTCAGAGATCTGCCTCTCTGGGAAGGCACCTGAAGTGGGTTTCAGCCCCCGGTTCTATTGGCATCGCTGCACCATCGATGGATTGAGACCATTCGAGCAGTCTAATGACTGTAATACAGAGCATAGCTGAGTCCTTTATAAACCCAGGTCCAGCACCCAGACAGCCCTGGGGGAGACTCTGCAAATGTGGTGTCCTCCTTTGTCCAGACCTGTGTGGCTGTAGAGTCTCCACCTTGATATTGAGATGACTTTTCCTACAAGGCACAGAAACCTGGCGCTTCCGTAGCTGCAACATGCAAGCTGCACTTGAGAATACTCTCAGAAGGTGTTTGCTGCTTGGCTCAGCTGTGAGCTGAGGATTTCAGGGAGTTTTTTTGTGGAAATAGCATCTTCCTTCAGCCCTTGAGTTGCTGCTGTCACCAGAAGTTAAGTTTTATTTTAATTCTACAGTGGTAAGAACCCCAGCACCTCTGGTAGCATCTCTGCTGCGTGTGAGGAGCCTGCAGTCACGTCCCTTGAATTGCTAAGCAACTGTGGCCCATTTGCTCTTGTGGAGCAAATTGAAACATTGATTTATCTATTTGTTTTGCAACCAACACCAGGGCTTCATTACGCCATTCCCTAGGGACATCTCCCACGTGCTCAGACTGGAAATTAACTCCCCTTACCAAAAAGCGCGCATGGCTTTGGTTTTAATTTTAAAGAAACGTCCAGAAGTGTAACACTTGGCTTGCTGTGTGTTTGCACGCAGCCGTGGGCTGTTTCAGGAAGAAAACATGGAGTCTCCCTTCCCGGGGCTGCTGGATGCTGGTTTCACATCCAGGTCTGATCCAGGATGACCTTTGAGCCTCACGTGCCATCTGTAGGTCTGTGATACATCCTGCTTGTCGCCGTACTGCAGCCAGTTAGGCCAAGAGACGGCCGGTGAAGGGCAGAATTCAGCAGTGGGACAGGCAGAAATGTAACTCGCCCACCCGGTGTGGGGCACAGGGAAGCGACTTGCCCCAGACCAGCACGGCGCCGGTGAGAGGAGGAACGCGGGTGCTGAAGCAGGGCAGGTAGTCTGAGAAGTGCCAGACTTTGTGCAAGAGCAGGGGGAACATCTTACAGAAATTATCTACCCACATCAACATGCAGATTTGCATGCCGTGTAGGCAAAGCACAGCAGTCTTGGTTTTACAGACCTGTGTAAACCTCAGTGGCAGCCACAGGCTGGGCCTTCCCGACGCTCCACTCACCAGGCACCCCGGGGCCCAGCTCTGGGAAACTGGACTGGTTTTTAGGGACAGGCAAGCATGGTCGGTGGCAGGACAGCTCCTCTGAGCCTTTGCTTTCTGCTGGTTATCTTGCAGCTTGTTGGAGGAGTAAAGGTCTGGGGTTGGACTGTGATTTGCTGCATGTGGGAACCACCAAATGTCCCTCGTCGGGGTACATTTGACCCCTCGTGAGCCAACACGCAAGAGCCCTCTTTGGCCGCGCTCACAGCATCCCCTTGCCCAGACACTAGTGTCTACTCACACTTTGTTAAAAGACTGGGAAAACAGGAACATATGCATGCAAAATTAGATGATCTGCTCCCTTGTGCCGAGCGTTAAAGTATATAATAATATGATATAATGCTTAATTACATGAGTGACTATTTTGTTACATGGTTGGATGTGTTCCCATTTGGATTCTCTTGAGCTAAAGAAACACCTGATGGCACAACTGGGCTGCCTCTTTCGGCACGGGCTGGAGCCCTTGGGCCGGCACAGCGTGGCTCGCACGTGCAGGGTGTTGTTTGTAAGATTTAGCTTGGTGACCCAAAACAAGGGTACAGCTGCAGTGGAGCCTTCTCATAGGAGCCAAAACCAGAGGCTGTCTCACAGCTGCTCTGAGTGTCATCGTACTGCACAAGGATATTTTTAATTGGCATCTGGATTTGGCTCTAAAAATACTTATGGCAAACAAATTTAAGGACTTTTTTCTTCTTTCGCTCATAGAAACATAATAGCTAAACTCTTTCCTGCACCTGTGGTGTTTCAGCTAGCTCTCGCAGTGAGACTGTGTGGCCTGGAGCACACTCTGGAGGATCTGGGGAAAGGACTTGAAGAGAAGAATGCAGAAAGATTCTGCTAGAGGATGGGTGAGGGATGTCTGTGTTCATTTTCAGTGCTGTTGGGGGTTAGGACTTCACCTAAACTTGTCCATTTTGCTCTTAATATTCCTAGACCTCCTGGGGACGTGCTGTGTGTCCAAGAGGTGGGGGCATGTGCTGCTCACACCTCCCTGAGCTCGAAGTGCAGAAGGAAACCTCTGCTCTGGGCTCCTGAGAGCACACACCCCGTGGAACCTGAAATCCGGCAAGTGCAGGGTCTAGGCTGAGCTTTTCCTTGCCTTTTGAGTAGCTCTGCTTTTCAAAGGTTCTCCTTCAGGTCAGAAGGAAATGGAAGGGTACACAAAACAGGAGGAGGACACTAAGAAGGTACATCAGGTTTGAGGAGTCTGGCATAATAAATTAATGGATAAACAGGGTATTGATTTAATGATCTAAAACTGGCCCATATCAATGAACACAAAGCATATTTGCTCATTAAGCCCAAACTACATTTATGATTATTTTTTGAAGTGTTTTCAGGAAAGTAATAGTAATAAAGTTTGTGCAAGTGCTGCTTATCCTGAGATTTCCTTTGGACTAGCTGTGCATTCCAGCTCCCCGGCCATGCTTCAGCTCGTTCCTCGCATGCAAAATGCATTATTAAAATGCACTTAAGCAAACCCAGCAAATGGCTTTCCTTCTCAGACAGAGCAGAGCTGGCTGCCCTGCTTCCACCAGCGACAGTTAGCTAAGAAGGAAAATGATGAAGTATGAGGTTATTTAAGGCTCAGTCTGCTTTGGTGGAATGTGCTTAAAATGAAGATGTTGCTGATGAATAGAAAAAGGAGAGAGAGAGAGACAGGAGTAGAAGGCCCTGGGCCAAGGGTACCTGGCAACGTGGAGGAATTATTTGGCGTTCTTTGAAGAACTTCCTAGCCAGTGACTAAATGGTGTCTGGCACCTCACTGGAAAGTTTCAGGGTTGGGCAGAGCAGGACATCATAACATCAGACTGAGTGGTCCCACGGCAGGATCGCCTCGACTGAGACATCCAGCGACACCTGCCAAGAGTTACAGGGCACCCTTCTCTGTATTCGATAGAAACACACAGGAAATCCCTACTCAGGGTTATTTAAGTAAAATTAGAGCTGTTGTCTGAGTTTGCTGACAGTCTTGTCACCACAAGAGGATGTTTTAGGAAAAAACATTGCTGTCTTGGGGTACGCCTCGCATTCAGCTGGCAATCCTAAGGAATTTCCTTAGTGCAAACAAGGCTTCAGCAATGCCTGCCTTTGGCCTTGCACCGTGTAGGAAAGGTGAGTTTGCTTTTCTTCCCTTCCCCATATAGCTATAGAGAAACATCAGTTATTCTATAATGGAAATTAATAACCCATATTCAATTTGATGTTTTGTCCTGTTAGTATATAAGTGTTACGTGCGCTGCGTGTCCCCGGGCAGCACTTGGGAGCTGATCAGTGGTGACTTATTTCTGTTAGCTTTCCTTTCCCATGGGGATGCTGCGGTGCTGGTGGAGATGCTCTGATCCCGTTGTGCTTCGGTCACAACATCCAGGATCTCATCCTCCTCAAGGGCACCTCCCTGAGCCAGGCAGTGAAGCCCCCGCCTCCCTCGCAGCACGCAGAGCTGGCAGTTGCGATGCGCTCTCTCCCTTCACCAAAAAAAGAAACAGAGAAGGCAGACAGACTGTTTTCCTGGTACTTGGACTCAGTTATTCCAGCTGAAAAACAGGGCAAGGAGTATACATCAACACCGTACAGGCAAATCACCACAATCAAGCTTAAATTCTTTTTATTCCTCACTATAAACCTGTCCTGAAGTAGGTCAGTGGATCAGACCAGATCTGCTCTGTATTATTTATAGGTTGTTTCCTTCTGATTCTTGCTACTTGACTGGATGATGCTAAAGAGGACTCCACGTTCCAGCAGTTTTTCCTCTTTGCTGCAGCTTTAAAACTTTCTATTTTTGTCTGTAGGAATCCCATCTCCCTAGCTCCCTTCTCTGCTACGTTCCGCACAGCGGCTGCTGAAGTCTTTCATCGCGTGCCACGCCGAGATCTGACTGCGGTGAGAAGTGCCGCCCCGTTTCATTAGTGGGTCAGCACAGGTAGCACCAGCACGGGGATTCTCCTGCTGTGCTCCTGGGGCTACCATCCCTCAGAGGGTGTTTTCAGGGAAAGCTGCTTTTCCTCTGCCAAAAGGACGCCTTGGCCGGGCTATTGCTGCACACGCGCGGTTGCCCCTTGGAGCCAAATAACCACTCAGCAGCCTTTGCAGCGAAAACACTGGTTGTCTTTGGCTCCGAGGAGGTTTGACTTGAGAAGGCTCCAGCAACCCAGCATGGGGCTGCCCTCTCAGCAGCACAAGGCGGGAGACTCATAATTTCCAAGGAGCTCTCGTAATTTAAAACCACTGTCAGGTGAAGAGACTCTACGCAGCAGCCAAATGTGATAGGCAGGGTAGGGCTGCATAATTTATGAAACTGCATTTCTTTTTGATGAGATTTTGAGTTTAAAAGCTCTGGGAAGGGTGTGCTATTTTTTATTGCATCTCTGAACTCAAATTTTGTCAGATTCTGTAGGCACAGTCTGTGCTTCTTGTTAAAAAAAAAAGGAAAATAAAGAAGTGCAGCCTCAGATTGCTCTGGCTATGTGAGCGTCCCTGGCCCAGCTCAATGCAAAGTGAAACAGCTCCTTGCAGATCTCTGCTGAGAGCTCCCAAGGATTAGTCTCTCCGTATCCAAAGGGAGCACAGGCTTTAGCAGCGTGCCAGGGATTACAGACCCAGCCCAGCAGCCAGGTGCTGGTCCTGCTCAGCCGCGGGATGTTTGGGTGGCCAGGGGCTGGTTTGTTCCCACGTGCTCTCTGCTGTAGCCAGAATTACAAGGTCCAACTGTGGGCTTTTAAATGAATTGGCTTGGATTACCCTTGTGTTCAGTATCTCTCCATCCCAGGCCCCTTCTTTGAGTATTGCATGATCCGGCTGGACCCTGGATGCGGTGGTGGTCTGTAAGAGCTGCCTGGAGCGCCAGCTAGGATCTTCCTTCCAGGGTTTTTATGGCCCTGGCTTGTACAGCACCATGAAACGCTCATCACAGGGTAATTCCCAGCCACACTGTAACCTCTCAACAGGTGGAGATTCGGGGTCGCTGTCTGCCCTTCTCTTGCCGAGAAATGTCCATGGACGGTCATTACGTCGAGTAAATAGCAGCACAGTAGCCCACCAAATTCTGTTTTGCACTGCAAAGATGGGTACCAGATGTTTGCAGTGTTGGAGTTAAACTGCTTTGGGTGCAAGGGCTCCATTTGTGAGTGAATTATTCCAAGTCAATTATTGCAGGCAGTACTGTTTGAGGTTGAAGAGGCTGCTATCACCAGCTGCACTAACGTGTAAGGATTTGGGAGACATATTGATACTTTCTGGAGAAAAACTGCTAGAAATCAAGAAAATGTTATAAAACTGTGGCCCACGTTCCTGTTCTCTTATCTCTGCATGAATGTTATCAAGAGTTTAAAATATGTGTGTGATAAAGCACTTCATGGAGCAGTTGCAGTGATGATGTGTCCTGAAAAGCATGAGATGCCTCCTTGGGGCTGGGTGAGCCCAGGAGAGCTGAGCCACCACGATGGGAAACTGCTTCTTGAGGTCAGAGTGGTGTTGGAGTGTGGGGTGCTCTGAGACTGGGCCATCAGGAATAAAGACCCTTTTATAATGTATATTTTTAATGTTGAGCTGGGAACGAAGGAAAAAAATGGAAAGCTGTTTCTTGATCCTGTAGGTGCTTGGGGTTTTTTTAAGGTATCATTGGAGGTGGTTATGGGTTGTCAGTGTTTCTCTTAATGTGCAACTGAGGTCAAGAAGCAAAAAAGATGTTTGCATAAAAACAGAAAGCAGAGGGATATAATAAAACAAAGTGTGGTAATACTGCTCCGTCGCTCGGTGGTGTAGCCTTGTCTGATGTGCTGTGGGTGATGCTGGATGGGCCCATTCTGCAGGTGTTGGATGGGGATGAGAGGGGGGCAGCAGAGATCACTCTGTGGAAAGGTCCTGTGCAAAAAAGAATTGAAAAGATTGATATTATCTGACTACAAAAAGAGCAGATGTCATACACATACTCTGTAAGATAAGGAATTGTTCCCGAAATTGTAGAGAAGCCACTTCTGTCCCTTTTATATTATAATACTGAATAAGGGGACAGTGAATTTTACTAAAGAGCAACAAAAGTCGAGTCTGATTTAAGGAAAGGAAATACTGTGAAACTGCTGCGAGATGTCATGCGGTTCTTGAGCGTGGTAAACTCGAAAATGGAATGAAAATGTGTGGATGATGAGAGCAACCAGGGAAACAACAAGCAACTTTGTTAGAGGGACTCCCAGAAAGGACGTCAAGCCTCGGACCTTACTGAGACTGGCCACACTTCTGGGACAATTTGGGGCTTTTTGTCAGTGTCCCCATTTGTGACCAACCAACCTCCCTCCCTCCCACGTTGCAGCACATTCTGTGGATTAATATCCTCCCTGTCTCAGGTCTAGCCTGCTGTCATCCATCGTTTCTAGTTTGCCTGAGATTCGCCTGTGGCAGCCGTGATGTGGACGTGGGCAGGTGGAGGAGCATCCCTGGTGGGACAGTACCAGATTGCACTGAAATGCAGACACTGTGCTCCCCAAACGCAGCCTGCCCGTCCTTCCCAATTAGGGGTGATGGTTTTCCTTGTGAGGCCAGGGTGTCCGCTGGAGACCTGACTGAGCTCCCTGACTTGATGCTGCAGTGAGCTATGCAAAGATAATTTAAGGTGGCAGCGCTGAAGATTTGTCAGCGTTGCTGGAAAGCTTCCATGGAAAGAAAATGATACTGAGCTGACACCAGTGCTGGGCTTGAGCAGGCGCTGTCACAAGTCTGTGCAGGGTGGGACCCCACGGCACCATCTCCTGCTTGGTGTCTCCAGTGCTGGGAGGTGCCCCAGGAGTGTCTTCCCTTCTCCCGGTGCTCTTCAGATTCGTCCCATTAACAAATGGCATCCCTAATCATCAACATGTTTTTCATAGGAGGTCTGGTGATCACATGAGTGGTATCAGAAGTCATTAATTCTGAAATGTGGACTCTAGGGGACACTTACAGCAAGTTCAGCCAGAAAAAATACTTTTCTTGTTAATGCTTCCCCTGTTAGGCAGGTGATGGGCTGACAGTCACGCACATACAACCCTCCTCAAAAAGCAATTGGAGCATCCCTCTTCTGCACGATCCCTCCAAAGCAGAAAGGGCAGAAGATTCCCTAAGCCCTGGCAAAGCTCTCATTTTCCCCAAGATAAATATTTCTTCAAAGGAATATGACGAGATGGCTGTCATTTATACTCCTTTAAACCAAAATAATATCACCTTGTGTGTCATGTGAGCTGTGGTTTTGTGTGTGTGTGTGGTGATGCATCCTCTAAAGTCTTTCTAATGTAATTTGGGATTATTTGTGACTTCCACAGTGCGGGTTCAAACTGCCTCGTTGAGGCTGCCTGTTAGACTGAGCAGCAGTTGGAGGAGAAGGGCTTTCAGATCTGATGGCTTTGGGTTATCAAGCAGGGAGGTAATACCCAGTGCTCAAGAAAAAGCCTAAACCTGGCCTATGGAAAGGAATGAGTTCTTTCTGAAGTGCTTCAGTGCTGAGACACATCTAAATCAAATTACTGGGCGAGGGGCGTTTGCTGCCACGGGGCTAGCAGCTTCTGTTAAATGCTAACTGCGTGCGATGCCTGAGCTGAATACCCTTCTGAGCTGCTTAAGGGCTTCTCTTTTCCATTTTGGTGATATCTTTCTGAATTATAGATTAAATTTACCAGGGCGAGTTATGCATCACAGCTTCCCCATGTCAATGTTACTTGCTCAGCTGTAGCTTTGTGTTCGCCTTTCCCTTATGTTTATCTTCAGGCTCTGTGCTAGGACGGAGCAAACCCTGGGTTGTCCTTACCAAAGGCTGTCTGCTGCAGAGATGCTCTGTAGGAAACCAGAACACGACTTCTGGTCCAAGCACGTGGGGAGGTGGAGTGCTGCCCCGTCCCGAGCACAAGACGTACCGCGCTGTAATTTCTGTGAAAAGTCCCTGGAAAGTGCTGTGTGTGTGATTGGACCCGTGCTGCTGTTCTGTGGGATGCAGGTGCTTTGCTCTTGGTTGGTTTTGTGCTTATGAATAAAGAAGCCGAACCATCAGAAGGCCTCGTGCCGCTGGTCCACGAGGCACCGCGCAGGAGAGATCCGTCCCTCCGTTTGTCACCATGGAGTTTAGGTGATGAGGGACCAACACAATGGCTGTTCTAGTTGTAGGTGCTACAGGAAAAACAAGTAATTTGCTACTTTTCCTTGCCAATATGTCTGAAGACAGAGAGGATTTGGTAAAGCGCAGCTTTAAAATTGAAACCCAAACGATTTTCTTCCAGTGGCCTTCCAGAGCGTTGCGCAGCAAGATTCACCCAAGAAGAAATGCCTCTCTCTCCGTTTTAAGTGCTACGTATTAGTGCTGGCTTCTTTTGTGAAGTTACTAGGCTTTGTTGCTGAAATTCTGCGTCCGTTCACCCCTCGTAGGAATCGTATGTCGTCTTCAGCCACTGACGACAGGCTACAACTTCTAAAATATTGACGTTGTGCAAGGGTGACAAAGGAGGAATCCCTAATTTTAGGGTTTTTCCCTCTTGCCATCTCCTTGTGTTGCGATGCCTCATATTTCTTCTACTAGCTGGTAAATAATGTACTCCTAGGAAGCTGTCTGGAACTCCCTCTCCTTCCGTGCTGTCCCTCTCCTTAGCTTCCCCTGCCAAGGCTCCCCGGGTTCAACCACCCTCTTCTTTGCCCCATCTTTAACATGCAGATGGGCAGCGGGACTGGTGCTGTTTCAAGCAGCCCTTTCATATTGTTCCACTTTGGTTTATTCTGATGTACATATAATTGGATGCCTTCAGTAGGTTGAAACTATGCTCCTGAGTCATATATCAACCAGTTTTCCTCTGCTTTTTTTTGCAGAAATGAGTAGGCAGATGTGGGAATCGGGACTGCTCTTTTAATAAATGCAGTCACTCAAATGTCTTTAGCACCTGAGTGTGCTTTTATGAATAGCAGTCAGCTTTTGCTATTTGTATCACCCTTTTGCCTTATTATGTTTACATTTCTATAGCAAAACACTGTATGTTTTCAGCAAAATTAATCAGTATAATTATATGTGATTTCCAATGTCAGGTTCAGCTGAAGCACTGATTTAGGGTGGTGATTAGCCCTATCAGAAGCAATGAAGATGGAGAGCTAATCTGTGCCTAGAACTGTTATTTTGAAAGATGTCGTTTATCCTCTATTCATAAATGGAGAATTTCCCCTGAACCCCCCCCCAACCAATTTGACTAGAAAATGTCACGGCGGTGCACCCCGTTTGTGTTAGGCTGCTGCTTTGCTGTCCTTGGCAGACGCTGCTGTTACACAGACAGAAAGGTGTTGAGCGAGGTGTGGGGACTCATCAGCAGGTCCTCTGCACCTTTGTATCTGGCTGAGCTTGCACCAGACGAAATCTTGAAATTATTTAGATCTGCATAGTCTTCGTCTTCTCTAATCTCTAAAAAATAAAATATAAGAAGCCCTGTGAATATTGTTTATGAATAGTGCAGCAAGAGTAGACATGTCTTGGAATGCAGTTCCTCCCGTGTGGAATATCCACAGAAAGTCCTCGAGCCCGTACGAGGTTCACAAGAGGGGTTCAAGGCTCGTTACAAACAGAAACGTGAAAGAGTCGTGGAAGGGTTACCATTCATTTCAGCCATGCAGCCTTTCAGAACAGGGAGCACTTTAAAGATTGCAAGCTCCAGGAGTGATTAATTTGCTATTTTAGTCCTTTAGAGAATGCAGCTATACAGAAACAAAGTTCCTGCATTGTAAAAAAGTTCAGATCAATTAAAACAATTTACTTTGTTGCTAATGATTTCAGACCATTGTAATTTACTGGTAAGTAAGTGACTTCAAAAGTGTGTTCATTCAGTGAGTACACAGAGGATACGTTAACAGTTTCTTGGATAAATTAAATCTCAGGTTTGGTAACAGACTCTTGCTGCAAACCATTAAGGGTCGGCTTGCCACAGTTTGAAGGATTCCAACTTCTGGACAACAACTAAAGCCTCTGCTGGGTTTTCAGTACTCAGCGAAACGCAGGTAATGAGGGAACAGTTGTGGGCTGGACTCTTGAGTTCAGTTACAAGCAAAAAACCAGGGTTTTTGCACGTGTAGACAAACAGTATTTAGATGAGGTGGATCCCCTTAGCAGCCATGAAAAATTACTGGTGTTGGAGAACAGCCTAGGACCATGCTCTGATGTTCAGCAGAGGTGAGAAGTTAAACAGCAATTACCGAGCAGGTGTTATATCAGCTGCAAATATATTCCGCAAAATCTTTTGAATTGTCTTTCAAAATGGACCTTTTTTAGTAGAACTTAACAACTTTAAAAAAAACAGAAGTGGGTGCTGGTTTTGTCAGCGTTTCACTTATCCTGTGGACAAGTCTGCTGCAGCTTCAATTTGCCTGCTTGGTAAAATAGGCTGTCACATGCCAGGGACAGCCAGATCTGTCAAGCTCCACACAGTTTTCCTTTATTAGCTCTATTGGTTTTATTGCCTTTCTTATGCTCTGAGGGATGATGGTTGTTTAGTGACAAGAACCTGGAAAATCATTCAAGTTGACAATGCTTTTTAGATTTCATTTTTTCCTTGTGTCTCTATCTATAAAAAAGAATGACTTGACAACACCATGAACTTGGCAGGGAGTTTGCAGCATTGCTGAGAACTTCTCTTCGAGTTCTGGGGTCTGCTTTTGTTGCCATCCGCGCGTCACCCAACTATGGTGATGTTCAGACTTTTACCTGTCCTACCAGAAACCCTGGTTCGTACCTCACAGCTTTTTGTATGGCAGGGATGTCCTTTGTTTTTTTGGCAAACAGTGACAATCTGGCTTAAATTTCCTCAGGCGTGCCACTCGTTTGGTCATTTCCAAATCGTGTGTGCAAGTTGGGAGGGGAGATTTTTGTGATATTTTCCAAGTTCTTGCAATACTGAGCCAGTTGAAACATTTCTGACATAATGCCAAAACTTCGGGAAACCTGGAGAAGACAAAATTCAAAGGAGCTATGATGCAGAATCTCCCAGGTTTTCACCATTAAACATTCTCTGCCTAAAGAGAGGGATGCTGCCTTCCTTGGAGAGCTCTCCTAATGCAGAGCCGAAAGGAGGCTCTGCAGGGAATCCGTGCGTTCACCCACACTGGGTTTTCTGCTTGTAGGCTCATTTTGTATTCCTTTAGAGGTTTCTTTAATACTCCCTGACGTGGCAGGCAGACAGCACGTACCACATGAAATATCTGCCCTTCAGGCTGGCGGAGCAGGACATGGTCTCCCTCGTGCTTTAGCAGCACAGCATCTTCAGTAGCCCCGGGATGGGCAGTGCCCTTCTCCAGTCCCAGGGTTTAGGAATAATGTAATCAACTTTAGCATGCGTGATGAGAGCAGAATCCCCTCGGCTTTTCCGCCGCTCGGCGACTGTGAACAGGGTGAAGGCAGAAGGACGGCAGTGCTGGCATAACCCCTTCAGAGGGGCGGTGGTACCGGCTGAGCTGGCGTTATGGTCCTTGGCAAGGTGAGAGCAGCTGCTCCCGTGCCGGGCATCTGCTGCCTCAGGTGTGTGTTTTTCTGCGAATGAGTAGGAAATAACACAGGGAATCCCGGTGACTTGAATTTCTGCTGTAGCTGACATTTCTGCCAGTTCTCGCGCTCTGCAGCTGCGCAGGTGACAGAAACACTCCCGATGGCAATAGAAATGTTCCTGATGAATGGGAGAAAGCAGCCACAGCTCTTGTGTCTCTGCCAAGATGAAAATCTTTCCCGTTGAGCTGTTTGTGAGGAGGCACGACTGCAGTCACCCCAAATCACACTGCTGCTGAGTCAGTACCAAGTCTCCATTCTGGCAGTATTGGAGAGTAATGATCTGGGGCTGGGTGAGTGAAGACACTTGTATCTAGCAACAAGCAGGAGGCATCTGAGCAGAGTCTCTGACTCAGAGGCAGTCTTTGCTGGCAGAAATAAAATGCTCACAGGCAAAAAACCTCTGCAGGATGTGTACAAATGCTAGAATGCTGAAGATGGGCATTTTCTGGCGAAGCGCAGCACTGCGTGTTTGCTCAAGATAGATCACACTATGAAGATAACTTTGCAAAAATCCTCTTGATGAATTCTGTCCCTTAACATAAGGGATCTACTTGTACCTTTAAACTGGAGTTTAGTGGAGTTAAACTGGTACAAGGGGACTATAATTTGTCCCAGCAAATGGGAAGTGGAGCAGAAGAGACAAGGATCTGCTGTACCATGAGCATCCAGTGGCAGCCAGGAGGGCAGGCGTGAGAGGAGGTCAATACTCCTTTCAAAAATAATCTTAACTGCAGTAACATGTGACATGCGTAACAGATGCTCAGCTCAATTGTCCTGCTTTATTCTTCTTTTGAGGCACTGCACAGTGAGGAGTGACCTATAGATGTGGTTGATAAATAGCCTGAAACTTGCTGGAGCCACCGTGACCTGCTGATCTCCAGCGCTTGCTGCTGGCACAGTGTACCCCCATGGCCAGAGCCCTGGAGTGGGGTGGGGGCTTGGCTGCCGGGCTCGGGGGTCTTTTCTGGCCAGCCCTGTGGTCACACAGCCTGCAGCAGCAAATGCCCTTCGCTTGGCTGCAGTGACAGAAGCACCAACTGTTCTCGCCACATCACATTTTTCATCTCCTTTCTCTCTGTGTCCCACAGCTGCAGGGATAGCTTTTCTAGCTATTGATACTGATTAATAATACTACTAGTTCTTGTACTCTAGTATTGAAGGGGTTAAATCTGTGTGAGAAACTGCCCGCTGAAGTTCAGGATCTGAGATGTGCAAGCTGAAGAAGAAAAACTGGTCTGTCATTTTTTTTTAATGGTCAGTAAAATGAGGGTCTCTGTTCCTCTTCCAGGTTCTGTGCAGCCAAGAAAAAGAATGAAAAAGCATCAAATTCATCTGTGCACAGAGCCCTCTGAGTTTGGATAGTGGGGGATGTTGCTGTTTCTGGGATTTCAAGGGCTCTTTTCATAAGCTGTCCGTTCCTCAGAGTTACCTGCTTCTTAGATGCTACTTTAGATGCATTGATGCCTAAGCTGAAAAAAAACTTTGATCTGTGCTCGCTTTCCCTGGCATTTACAAACTTAAAAGTACTCGTGTTAAACTTTAATTATTCCCATGTCTGGCACTGGATGTTCCGACTACTGCTGCTTTTTTGGGATGTCTCAGAAGATACCAGTGTATGTAGCTGGGTCAAGCAGCTGATGGGTAAAATGAATAATGACTTGCCGCGTGTGATAGTCTGTGTCTGTTATTGAAATTCAGCAGCTTCTCTGCCTTTTCATATTTTTTAAAGTGTGCAATGTTGTTGGCATTGTGTGTTCTTCTCCCTTGCTAATATGAGTGTACACCACAGGCAGCAGCACTCGATTTATAAAATATCTCCACTTCATAGGCACTTTTGGTGAATACATTTTTTAAAAAGGGAATTTCTGAATCTAACAGCAAATCTGCAAATGCATTATTGCTATTTGTTATATTATTCAGAAGGTGCTGCCAAAACTTCACTATTGTTATTGGGGCACACTGTGAAATAAAAAGATCAGGGAGAGTCTCCAAAGGGACAAGGGGAGACGCAGCCACGAAGTTGCCGAAGAAGTCGGTAACTCCCACATGCCTTATCTCCAAACACTCACCCGATAAATTTGCTCTCACTACTTAAAAATCTAATTGGATGTAAAGTCAGCATCTGCCATCCGCTCAGCCTGAGCCCAAGGGCTAAACAAAGCTCACCTTCTGCTTAAATAACACAGCTTTTGAGGTTATCGGTGTGCTGTCATCTGCTGGGAAATTACCGGGCTGCTGCTGTGCAGTCTGAGGCTGGTGGACTGGGCTGAAGGGGAATTTACTTTGTTTTAACCAGGTTGTAGCACTTCTTCTGCTCATCAGAAATAATAATAGTACTGTCTCCATTAGCAGCCAGTTTGCTTGTTCTGCCTTCGGAGTCTGAGGCGGGTCAGGCTTACTCTCCAGTTTACCATTCGCTTCGCTCCGTGTAGGAGAGACATACCTGAGAAAGAGACCTGATCTGGGGCAGAACGGAGCCAGGAGGAATGCTGCTCCTCCCTGAACTCAGAGCTGCCAACGCTAACCAGAGGTGCTCGCCCACTCTGGGAGTGGTCCTGTGTTTGCTCTCTTGTGTGACACAGAGAAAGAAAATCCAATTGTCAGAGGGTACAGGAAGATCTGCTGAAAAGAAACGTGCGTACATAGACAGCTAGAAAGGACTTGGAGTCCTCAGAAAGGTCTGAGAAGGAGGTACCTCTACTCCACCAGCAGGTCAGACGCCCCTCTGAGCTGCACAGCAGCGCTGGTGGGGTTCATGTTTCCTTTCAAGATTTTAAGGCACCCACTTGGGAGTCTAGAAATATTTATACAGGAGGCCTGGGGAGCCAGGCTCTGTCTAACACAGCCTACAGCGGGAGCTCTTAGATGCTAATCTCTGTTTATTAATCTCCTCTGTCTGGGGAAATCTGAAGCTTCTGAGTGATCATAAAGAAGAAAGACGGGTGTCTAATAATCTTTTTGTTGCAATTCAGGAGAAATTCAAGTCTGATACTTTATTTTGCCTTAGGATTCAATGTTTCCAGTCTAAAGTGCTGCATCAGTTCCCAGCTGGCTGTGCTGAGTCCTTTTAGGACACCGTGCTAATGACTGAAAGCCAACAACTGTAGCGAGAATGGAGCAGTCCTGCATGGCCTTGACATGGTGGTTTGGCGTATCCCTGGTATCTGCCCATCTCTGCTTCTGGGGACAGCCCCAGTGCTGCTGACCTCCCCGTGCAGCTTTAATTTGAACTTGCACATCTCTGAGCCCTCACATCCAATGCAAAGTGAAGTTGGACTCCAAAATATGTACCAGGGGAGGAGAACCTGGGATTCCCTGGCACTGGGGTTACCCTGGTCTGGGAAGGTTACCCAGGCACAACAAAACCTTCTGCAAATAACCTCTGTGCTATATAGCGGTGTCCTAAGGGTTACACCACAGGAACAAAAATGTTGCAAGACTATCAAAGTCAACATTATGAAAGTGTTTTGAAGGTTATTGATGTTCTTCCTCTGGGAATTGTATTACCAGTCACTGATATCAAAAGTAACGAATTTAAAGAAGCTATAAATGACAAAGCCCTTGGAGCAAGAGCAAAGAGTAAAAATGAAAAGGACTCGTTGGCTTACCATGTACCAAATAGGCTGCATGGAACATTAAATTGTGTTTATCTCCCATTCCTCCAGGCAGACATCAAGGTCATGCTTGCATCATTTCCAGGCACCAGGAGCACAAGTCTGCGTGCTTGCTGTGCTGCCCAGCTAGATGGGCAGGGGCCAGGGCTGGCGAGCGCTGTGTCCTGGCTGGGGGAAGGAGCGACGTGCTCTGAGGGGCAGCACGTCCCTGTCAGACCCATCATAGCTGCGCCCCAATCCAGTTGCCAGCCAGGAGTAACGGGGAGTCCCCTAATTGCCAAGCATGGCTGTACGGGGGGTCCACCACGGCTAACGAGAGCTGGTGGAGCATCCGCATCCCCCTGGCTGTGCGTGGCTGGGGGCTGTGGGAAGCTGCAGCAGAACTGGGCAGAGCGGGCTGCTCAGCACAGCTCACAGCCCCGGGATGCTGCAGGAGCTGCTCACACCTTCCAGTGCCACAGAAAGATCCTTTTCTGGTCGGCACGTGTGCAGGTGGGTTGTGCAGGGCTGGGAGTCTTCAGCGAGCTGCTGGTCCTCTCCATCTCACACACATGCAAGCCCTTGGACACATGTCTACTCTACAGGCTGACACTTGGATGCTGCTGCTATGGGTGGTGTACACGGGGTTTGGAGGGGCAAGCAGCTTCCAAATTATTTTAACACATTTGCATACATTCAAAAATAGCTTAGAGCTTGATGAGGATTTAGGAGCAGCGCTGAGGGTCAGCATGTCACAAGCTCTGGGTATGTTCCCCTGGAGTTTCTTGTTTGGAAAGGTCAGCTTCCTATTGCTCAGTCCACCTACAACAATAACAATTTTTAAAAGTGTGGTATCTTCAGGTACACATTGAACTGTTCTTAATCCACAAAAACGCATTAATATTTAAAAGTTAATAGTGTTACTGAGGCAAACTAGGCCATCGGCGTGAGAGAAGAAACTTGCACCATCTGCATTCAAACCAGAAAGTGAAGCAGTACATTCCGTTGATATAAACTTTAAAAGTGCTTGGTGAATGTCAGCAGAGCTTTGAAATTAAAATTTCTTCTTATTGCAGAGCAGCTATTGTTGCATCTCCAGCTTGGATGAGCTGGGAAGGGACAGAAGCCACTTGGGGCATGCTTTATAATGCTGGCATTTCTGGAAGGTGATGAGGATGGAAGTGTTCGGAGCTTCGCTCTGTCTGAGCCCGTTTGAAATGCAATGACAGAATTCCCCTGTAAAGGTTGCAGTAAGAACAGAAAGAGGGAGAGGAGATTCTGTACTTCAGAATGAGGGAAATAAAAAGTCCTCACAAATGTCAGCTGAGGGATCTGTGGCTCAAGCCTGTTGGGGAAAAATAGTCTGAGTGCAGCAGCAAATCTGTGGCAGGTAGCGGTCTGCAAAGAGACTGACAGCGGTCCCTCCTGTCCAGTACCTCGATATGTACGTTTGTATGTGCTCATCTGAGCCGGCTTTGTCCGTGTTTGCACGGACAGCGTAAGGTGGTTCTGAACTCTTAATGCAGCTGGCAGAGCTCCGTATCGCAGCGTTGGTGGCTGTGAGGTTCCCTGATGATGCTTGCTGCGCTGTCAAGCGTTTGCTTTGTTTTACCCTAGACCAACCTGTGCTCTGCTGTTGAATCAAGCAGTCCTGGCCTGTAACTGTGACTGTATCGGTTGGAGATGTTTGGAAAGTGAAAAGCACAATTCAAGTGTAGGAGACTTCGAAATAGAAGATGGCTTGGATTGTCTCCTCTGCACCACTTCCCATGCAGAGGAAATTACACTATTCTGGAAATGGTTGCAATATGCAGGTTTGATATAAGAAAACAGAGGCATTGTTTAAGTGTCAGTCTTCAAAGGTGGAGTGTTGGAGTAGCAGTATATGGGGCGTATAGCAAGAAATGTGTATGTCTAACCAGCCTCACTTGTCAGGAAGGGTAACCTGAAGGTGTTCAAGCCCAAAGAACAAAGAACTGTGCTCTGCCCTCACAGTTATTGTTTGAAGAACCTCAAGGCTTGTGCAGAAGGAGTTGTAAAACCTTAGACAGCTGAAGAGAGCAAGTGACAGGAAGGAGGAGGAGATGCCTCCATGCTTTCCGTGGCAAAGTTTTCTCCCTTAAAAGGCAATCAATAGGGAATGAGCAGCTGGTTAATCCACCCATTGCAATTGTCATGTGGTTTTCATGAGCAGGATGTGTGTTAAAGAATATCTCTAAGCAAGCTGAAGTAGGGCAAGTTGCTATCTGCAGGTTTTCTCTGCATGCTTTTATCATGGTTATGTTTTACACGTGAGCAACGGCAGAGCTTTAGGAGTTATTAAACTGACTCAAACAGCTGCCTGGGCACCTCCTGTGACCGACCTTTCAACAGCTATTGAAGTCTCAGGCTGCTTTTTCAAGAATCCAGAGTACAGTTATAAAGGATTGAGTGAAAAAAGGAAAGCACAAGAGCAGCTTTTGCTCCTTCAGCTCCTCTGCCTCGTTCTGTGGTTTGAAGTCTGGAGCCCACCGCTGTCCTCAAAGCAGGCCCTTTGCAGCCGGTGGGGTGGAGCTGAGCTGCACTGTGGTGGCAGGTACCACAGCAGAGAGGGGTGAGCTGCTGGGCAGGGTACGGCCAACACTGTGAACCTTCTAGTGCCAAAGGCTTGAGTCTGCTTGGCCCCTCCCAGGCGAACGGTCTCTCGTGGTCTCCGGTGGGTTCGTTGCTCCAGAGCAATAAGGACAGGAGACTTCTCTGCTGTGCTTCTGTCCCTGGGCACGAGGACATGGGACTTCTGCATCAGCACCGCTGGCTCCGCTGAGTGTTTCTTGATAAACAAAGCAGTCCCAGCTCCTGGCAGAATTATCTTGTCCCTGTCAGCTGCCTGTGTAAGTTAAAGCTCCAGCTGGGAGTGGTGACACAGATGAAAAGAAATTTCCATTGTCCGGAAGAATAATACCTGCAGGAGAAAGAGAAGTGTCCTTTGTTTTATTTTGCTGCACGCTTCTAGTTGTGTGGCATCGTCCTTCTGTTACACCTTTTACTAGCACAAGAGGTATTGCTGTGGAAGATAATAAGCAACTCGGAAATCAATTTCTTTTGGGAACTTTGGAGGCCAGGAATTAACAGCACTGGATTTTTCTCTATCTTTCAAAGTGCACGTTAAATAAACATGATCCCCAGGAGTATTCAGAGGCAGCTCTTTGTATATAAAATACCTTCAAATGTATCACATTTGATGATGTATTACCAAGTGTTTTGTATTCGTTCTGTATCAAGACTCTCTTACTTTGCTGCTTGTACTGTTTAAATGCTGCCTGATGATGACCAGCCTGATCCAGGTGCTGTTTATAACCCTGTGGGATTGCGGCCAGGCTCACCTACAAAGAAAAGCTTATTCAGAGATCTCCTGACTCTTCCCTGGACAGGATTCTGCTTCTTTCTGGGATTGTCTTGGAGCAATTCAAATCAAGCCTCTGGTATTGCTAAAGCCTGAACACCACTCTGGACCCTTGTAAGGGGGAGAAGAAGGCTTCAGGACCATTTCTGCTCCCATACTGCCTTCTCCCAAGACTGTTCAGTGGGATCCTCTGCATTCAGCTCTGCTGGAGATCTGCCGTGGGCAGTGCTTCTGCAAGCCTCCAGGAGAAGGTGCTCAGGACGGGCTCTGGCTCCTGTTTGTATCCAGGTGTAACAACCAGCATCTGGAGGACAAGTCGGTGGTCCAGCCAAGGATGCTCTTTGCAAGCTGGCTGTTAGGAACCTGAGAGCAGAGCTCCCAAGGAGCAGCAGGGATTTGCCTGTGTCACAGGGATGGGACAGGCACTGCTTGTTATTGGGAGAAACATACGGGTTGTCAAGGGGTGCCGGGGCAGCCAGAGGAAGAAGAAAGATAAAGAAGTATTAAAAAATAAAATAACTAAAGGAAAAGCAGTATTTTTCTAATCCAAACCCAGTGGCTCTGTACCCCTTAGTCATTCTTTTGAGACATGAAATGTAGAACAGAGTACAATTACCTTCCTGATTACACTCTATCTTCCCTTACCAAGGTATTGAAGAGGAACTGGGGAGCACATTATAAAGCATACAGCCCTGTTAAATCTTGATTCTCTTTAAAACAATTGCAAGAAATCTCACTCTTATAATTTCATATGGGTCAAAATCATTTTTTAGCTTTCCAAGCGCGTCACAATTCATCATTCCCGTGTCTGTGGGGTGTGAAGCTGTATCAGCCTGACACTAGTCTTGGAAATCAATGAATTTCAACAAACAAAAAAACTCGAAAGTCTTTGGGCTGAAAATGGGCAATGGGCTGGGAAAATGGCTCAGTTTTGGAGTTTTGGGCTGACGGATCTTTGAAGACACTTGTGGTATGCATAGGGTGTAAATCCGGTGACTCCGGGCACGGCCACGGTGCAGTGATGGTGGAGATGGAAGGAACAGCCACTGTCCCAGCGGGGACCTGATGGTCCTGTGCCCAGAGAGGGGTGGTGACATCTCGCGATGCAACAGCTGCATATCAGGATGCTGACTGAACCCAGTTTAAAACCACCAAAAGTTAAACCTTTTTGGGGTGTCTTCTTCTGGGTGATAATCTGTTAGGTGCTAATCCGGTCACCCCGCAGCAATGGATGTGAATTATGTTCTCATAAAGCATGAGATTCCTTTTCAACCTTTTAGATGGTTTGAGGACTACAGAGAGTAAACCTTATGAATGAATAGCCACCAGAAAAGAAAAATCTTTTTATAATTTTTGGTGTGGAAGGGGAGAGAGGGGGTTGCAGGAGCTGCCTCTGCATCCCCTTGCCACCCTCCTCTGCTCCTCCTGTGCTTTTGCTTTGTGGTTTATCCATTAGGGCCAGAAAATGCTGGTTTCGCCTTCCATGTTTTTAATAATTCATGGTACTTTGCAAGTTTGACACAACAGAAATGTCACAGGTACCCAGCGGAAGCAGGGGTGGCCGGCTGCGCGGCAGAGCAGAGCTGATGGCTGTTGCCCCTGGGGCCCAGGGCTGTATTTTGGGGTAATTTCCTTGCAGGGTGGCTGGGACTAAATTGATCGATGCTTGCCATCCCCGAGGATGATTTGTTTCTTTTCATCCTTCCAGCAGGGAGTATTAATGCAAAACTTTGGGTGCAGAGGTACATTTTTCTGAATAAAGTATCTTCAGCTGTGGTCATTGGTGATTTGGAAGCCCCACCCCGTGAGATGTAGCCTTGGGCTGCTTGTCATTGCTGAGCAGCTGAACGCTGGCCAGAAATGGCTTCTGAACCAAAAAGAACAGAACAAAAAAATCTTCTGGGATTGGGACAGCTAGGAGGAAGAGGGGTTTTGTCATTACTCTGTCCTGCCCGGAGAAAGGGATGTCCCCTTGCCTGGGGAATGGCTTTGGGCAGTAACGAGCAAGCAGAAGCAAGCAGCCCAGCCGGCTCCAGCTTTGTGTTTCTGCTGGTGTGAAAAATATAAACACAGAGTGGGCTGGAGGAACAAACAATAGCTGATTTACTTGGTTAATTTAAATAGCGTGTAGTGGGTAGCACGGGGAGGCTGCACGGCTGTTCCAGCAATCATGCTGGGAGGGAGGTCTGCAGCACCATTACGTGCTATTATTGCTTTCTGGATAATGTATACACTTTCACTATTACATAGTTTTTCTCCTTCATTTTTCATGAGATTAATGGTTAAGCCACAAAAGAAACTAACGCCATGCCAGTCTGATTTATTGACCACTTAGTGCTGATGAAGCTGCAAACAAGAGTCAGACAGATGTTGCAGCTGCGTTTTTCTTTATCAAAACCAACAGCTTTGTGTGTTGGGTTTTTTAACCACCTCTTGCACCATCTCCTGCAGCAAAGGCGGTGGGACAAATTCCTCCTCCATCCTCAGGAGTCCCTACTGCGGAGGTGGACTGGATGCCTCAGGCACAACGTGCAGAGGAGCCTTGCCCAGGTCAGGGCCAGGTGACAGCAGCTTTGATCGGGCGTTTGTGAAGCGGAGCAGCTCTGCAGAGGCTCTGGGCACTGAAGTTCTGGACATTTCCAGAGCCATCTGCAGCCCAGCCCAGGGCTCCCTGTAGGACTTCCCTGCTGCCCAGGGCAGGGGCTGCTGCCATGGCACATCCGTTGTTCTGGCACGTTTGCCACCTGGAAGTTACAGTTGTAATTTTTCTTTTAGTCTTTCCCATTTCTCTTGTTCTACTGGTAGCCCTTCACAAAGAAGTGGTGATTCTCTGCTGATTTAGAGTTGTCCAAAACATATGTATTCTCTTAATTTGTGTCAAAACATTTCAGTTTACTAGGTGGACTGGCATACGTGAGACCTGCCAATCTGAGGTCAACTTTTAGATGTAGACATAAGGAACAAACCTGTTGGTTTTCTGTTTATTTTATATGCTTTTATATATAAAAAGTATAAATTCTAGTGCAAATCCACTACCGAAGTCTGCTTGCTTCTGCTGCAATGAAGCCAGGAAGCCCCATCGTCCTGACTTGCCTGGTGACAAACGGACACGATTGGGCTGTGACAAATAGAGTTTATCTGAAATGGTGGAAGAAGAAGCATCTACAGAACTGCCAAGCCACCCAACGCAGCCACAGCAGTGTGTCCTTGCTCTCTTCTTTGGAACTTCTCTGAAAGCAGGAGAGGTGTCTTTACATGAAATCTCTGAAGCATATTACTTTTTATTACTTCATCATCTAAATCACTAATTACATTAAATTAGCTGATGGAGATTATTTGGGTGTGTAGGTAATCATTTTTATTATCTGAATCCTTTCTGAATTATGCATGAGGACCATAATGATTCAGACCTTCCCTTCATCACCCTCCCCAGGCCCAAGCAGCACCGTCAGCCCATGTTGGCAGCAGCTCAGCCAGCCCGTTAACTCCCGGCTGTCACCTCCTTCACCTTTAAAGGATAAAACAGGAAGGGTGAAAGGAATACGTGGCTCCATTTTGTGTGGTGACCTGAGGATTTGCACTGTGGTGTGGAAAGATGGGGTACAGTGGTTTAGTGTGTTCTTTGGCTGGCTGTCATCTGGGGCAGATGTAAAATGGAGGGATATGAATGTGTTAAAATTGAACATAAAAGGTCCAGTTGTTTTTCTCCAGGAGAATCTCAGGAGTAGAAGAGCCAACAGTTTTCTTTGCTTTAGCACTTTCCAAAACTGCTCCTAAATGAGCTGTTAGCAGTTCCTTACTTGGTTTCCTTGCCTCTTCCCTGTGCAATACAACTCTTTTAACACAGGCTGCAAGAATTTGATGCTGCAATCTCATAGAACCTTCACTGAAAATCCCCCACTTGCAGTTTTCGTCAACAGAGCGGGGAAAATGCAAGTTCCCACTTGCATATCTTCCTAACTTAAAAGAGAGCTTTTCCTCCAGACAGGATGATGCACCTGGTTGCTGAAGCCCTGCCAGGTACCAGCATGCCAGAGGATGGAGGCAGAGAGGGGGCACGGGGCTGCAGTGCTTGGCATGCTGCTGTCCACCACGTGAAGGGGGGACATTTCAGCTGCCGGCACCGTCTTGGCAAGCGTCAAGGAGCTGGGAGATGCAACCAACTGCCCCCTCCTCTCGTGGATGTGCAGAATGTTCCCCATGTGCCCTGGGCTGGCTCCAGGTGATGGTGTCTGGCATGCCTGGCCACAGGGCTGTGTTTTGCCCGTCAGATGTTACCTTCTGCTGGTCTTTCCGTGACGCGGGTGTCCACGCGCTGCTCCAGCCCTCTGCGGGTTTCATAAGCAAGTGCTCCCATTAGCATAACCTTTGCAACCGAACGATGGCTTGTGTTCCCTCTCCCACTCAGAACAAGGCTGTAACAGCATTAATGAAACATTAGAGTTTTAATTACACCATTATCCTATTTATTTTTATAAATAATTCCAAAGCAGTCATTAAAGTTTGTGAACTTAGGAGTAAATGACTTAAGGGAAAGAAATCAGGTTCTCAATCTTGTTATTATCTATTGTACAATCTCCCTGGGATGCTGTTGGGAAACCAGCGGAGTTGTTTCTGTTGCTGTAGTTAAGATGATTCATTTACTCGCGGGGTGGTAACACACCGCTCAGCTCCCTGCTTGAAGCGTCTGTGTCGGTGGGACGGCGCCGCAGTGCGTCAAGGTGACGTGGCTTCCCCCCCGCTCAGCCCCCCTCGAAGGGGCACGGGAGGAGCGGGGAGCATTACCCAGCCCCGCGGGAGCGAGCACCTTGCAGTTGTTCTGGAAAGGACACGGTCTCTTCCAGTCCTGACCTTCTGCAGCTCACTGTTCCACTGCAAAGCTGCGAGATCTTCCAAAGACAAGAAGTGCCGGGCTTGTCTGGAAAGAGCCTGTCCTTCAGGCACTCTGTAACTCTGTTTGTGAGCCCACTTGGCTCTTCCCTCCCTCGTTCTGCTGCCGTACGCGAAGCATGGCTGTTACCGATGTTCTCAGGTGAATTTCCACGTATTCGAAATAACCCCCATGTGAACCAGAACTGATGAAAGCGTTGGATCAAACAGAGCACAGGTCCCTGACACCAAAGCCAGTTATCTGGTGTTTGTCGTGGCTGGTGTTGGCAAGACTCTTGTCAGCATTTGGTGGTGTGTGGTCTGAGCGCACACAGGGGGCGGGAGAGTCGCAAGCAAAGGGCGCCTGGGATGGGGGAAGCTGCGTGTGAACGCTGTCGTGCCTCATCTCTGGCCACCTCTTGTAAAGAGCAGCTCTGATCTCGGGGAAATCTGGTGCATACTGGGATCTAGTTACGGCGCTTTCTGTTGTAGTTGTAGTTAGGAGGACAAATGCAGAGCGCCCCGAGCGAGGTAGAGGCCTAACGATGTAACTTGTGCTCTGCACTCCCTGCAGAACCCCGACATCGTGTTGGTGCACTACCTGAACGTCCCTGCCATCGAGGACTGCGGGAAACCATGCGGCCCCATCTTGTGCTCAATAAACACAGACAAGAAGGAATGGGCAAAGTGGACGAAAGAGGAACTCATTGGACAGCTCAAACCGATGTGTGAGTACCCGGAGGCTTTTTGGCTCCTTTGCTTTACAAAGGGTTACTTTAGAGTACGATGTCTTTTACTGCCATCAAACCCAACTTCATCTACATCTGCATGCACTTTCTTTCTTCCCAGTATTCCACGCCTCTAGGATGCATGATGTGAGAGCTGCCCAGACTGACCAAAAAGAGATCGTGTCCCAGAAAGGGTTCCCTCCACACACCAGGAAAAAATTGCACCTATGAGCTTGTATTTTCAAGGGCCGTTGGTGGGCACCTACTCACTGGCAAAGAGCCTTTGCAGTATTGGTGGGTATGTTTCCCCCGAGGGCACTCTGTGTGTGTGGATCAGCGTCAGGCCAGACTGGGTTGCTGTTGCTCACGGACGGGCTCCGTGGAGCTGAGTATGTCAGGGTGGATATCGTTTGCTACTGTTCTAAACTTCACAGTCTAAAGAGAAGGCTGCTTAGGTGTGCAGAGCGAGCAGGAAGTTCTTTGGGCCTCTCTGCATCTGCCTTGGAGCGTAATATTTTATTTGATGTCACAGTTACATTGTACGTCCTTCCCTAGAGAATATGCCCCAATGTGCACGCAAACATCTTTTTGCAGTAAAAGAAAGATCAGGCATAATGTGGGTCTGTAAGCAAGAGAAGATGGACTGCGGGAGCCAGCATGCCAAATCTAGGTGCTTGCATCTGAGTCAACAACTAGAGATCTGCTTTTCTCCCTCACCTCTGCCCCAGTCGGACGCTGGTGTCATGCCCGGCTTTCTGTAATTAGTGGTCACAGCCATGAAGTACGTTCTGATGTGTCTCAGCCATCAGCGAAAGATCAGTCTTGTGCTGACTGCAGCATCAGTAATCCAAGTTTGCACCGGTCCTTTGTTGTATCCCGAGCTCTGCAGGCCCATGGATTCCTTTTCCATGCAAATCTGGAGACAGAAGACAAGCAGAGAAGAGACAAAATGGCACATTTGCTAAGCAGAATATTGCCCCTGGGACCGATAGACTTAGACAGAATTCTGAGATGTTGAAGGTGTAGCTAAGACTGGACAAGTACCTTAACGTTAAACAGGAGAGGAAGTGGCAGCCTGTTAAAAAATCTGCAGTGCATCAAGAAAATTATGTGCAAACTACAACGAACTCGCCGTAAATTTAATAACACTTGGCTCTTTTATGTCTCAGGAGGGAAGAGTGGAATTCTGCACAATTATTCAGAGTATATATGCATGTACACGTCTCTGTTTATCGGGGCATATCCTGGGAAACGCATCCTCAGAAATGTAGCTAAAATAAAAGCTTTAGATTCTGATCAGACCTAGAAAACAAAGAGGACACGGATAACCATGTTCAGGGAACACAGAGGGGCACTGCTCGCCAAGAAGCCATCAGATTTGGTTCCAGTATTGGGTGTGCCATGAAATTCTGGAGCCAAGCACATTAGTTTCATCACATTTTTGCATTAATCACATTCTTTCACAGACTTCACAGTTTGATTGCCTGATGTTTCCAAATTTCTCTGCCCTAAAGCAGATTTGTCAATGACTTAATCAAAGCATTGTGCGTGGTGTTGCTGGTGAAGTGAGAGTCTCACCCTTTTACCCACTCCATGTAGTGGTTCATCTAGTTTTATTCCTCAGGACTTGGAAGCCGTGTGAGATTTTTGTTGATTCTTTTGTTTTCTTGGCTGCCATTTCTCATGGGGATTTCACACCAAAGTCAAGTTAGTGATGATCCCGCCAGGGTGTACGTGGAGGTCTGGGACTGAATGCTGCACCTGCAGGGAGGGTTTTGCATCCTGTTTCAGACTGTCGTCTGAACATCACTCAGAATTAGGAGGAGAAGCTGATACTAGTTCTACCATTGGAGAAAATGCCGCCTCCTGGTCAGAGACTAGTGGCAGCGACCAGCTCGCGACACGCTGAGAACAAGTGCTCTTTGTTCAAGTCGTACTCAGCCTGGACCAGAGGCAGGTATTAAAGCTCGTGACCTCTGTCAGGTATTAAAGCACTTCTATCAGAATCTGGGATAGCGGAGAGTCAGTGGTGTGGCAGCCAAAGGCTGGGAGCATGTTCTCTTGGCCATGTGTGCCTGGAGAATGAAAAGTGATGTGGCAGATGGCTGGCAGGGAGGGAGGCATCGGTCTGAGAGTCTGAGCCAGACAAATACATCAAACTGTTTTTCCTGAAACACAGAGAGACCCTGACTGGGATGAGCAGGGAGTTTGCTCACATTTCTTGCATCCATAATTCACTCGGCTCCACTTTCCTTCCCATCACATCATCCCAAAGTCAGTCCAGGCTTCAGCAAGTGTTCAGCAGGCATCCAGGACAGGCACCAGCTCCTGGTACCAGACCGCATCAGTTCAGTGAGCGGGGGGCTGCTGGGAGGGGGCTCCTCCTGTCCTGGTCTTGAAGGAGACCTCTGCGAACCCAGAGCTTCATGCCTGGCTTCAGAGGTGTTTTTTCTTCATGCAGCAACTGTGCTTGCGCTGGTGGTTGTGGATGAAAAAAATGTTCTTCAGGGTGGCCATGCAGCTCTGAGAGCTTTGTGGAAACCCCATTAACTTGTTCTAACATAGCTGGTCTGTGGACTAATTAAGAAACTGAAATTAACCCATCTGAATGTCCACGAAAGGTAAATACTCACTGCAGATGCTCTGAGGGTTCGGGGTTTTTTTAAACATCTCTGACTGAGTTGAGACCATAAACAGTTAATAAATCATCCTGGCTTCAGTTTTCGTAGCTTTGGATTTTTTGTTTAGTTCTGATACCTTTGTCACCAGCCTTCATGCTGGGATGTCCACAGCCCCCTGATCGTCCTGTTGGGCAGCCTTTGAGACTGAAGCAGACAGGCCTGGAAGGGCTGAGTACACTATGCATGCCCTGCAGCGGGATGATTCCTCACTCCTTCCAGGCTAGGAGATGGGTCTTAGAGGTGTAAGCGTGGTCCAGGAGCACAGAGGGGGCTGTAAAACTGAAACATCCTGCTGCTGATGGCAAACCTGTGGTAGCCTGACTGCTGGTGGTGTCCTAACCAGTTGTCTGAATCAGAAGGGTCATCATGCGTGTTGCTTCTGTCTGAATGCAACCTATTGGGACATTTGTGCAAAAATGAATAGCGAGAGTACATGAACATTCTGCGGGAAAGTTGTCTGAGACACCTGTAAGTCATTTCAGGATGACTGCTATGAAGAATGGGCCTCAATTTGGCATTGCTTTCGATTCCCCCCCCCTTGTGCCCTGCTGTAGTCTTGCTTTGAGATTTCTCTGAACAGATTTGCAGATGTCCTTTGAGGCATCTGGTGGTAAAATCAAACCGCAGCGGCAGAACCCAGCACAGCCCAATTCTGTGTATGAACTCCATATGATCAGCAAATTGTGGGCCAGCTCATGTTGGGGGTTTCTCCAAATCATCCCCTTTTGGCTTTCTCATCCCTCAGCTGGCAAAGTATGCATTACAGGCTCACAGCTGGTGCTATGCTGCAATCCTTGTTTCAGGTCCACTATAATTAAGAGCTATCTTTCTTTCGGAAAAAAAGCTTTTTTTCATTCCTCTACTGCGTGGAAACTGATTGCTTCTGCTTGTGCCGCCTGCGCGCAGCCACAGCTGGGGAACCCGGAGGTTTCACTGCACCCATCAGACTTCATCCCACCAGGCACAGGCAGCTCCTGCCTCTCCCCGAGTCTCCAGTGCCCTCAATTCATTCTGTGTGGATGAAACCAGCTGGGGCTCCTGGAGCTGACCTGAGCCTGCATCCCTGCGAGGTCGGGGCTGGAGAGGAACTTGTTCCCACGCCTAAACGGGCAGCTCCTTGGGAAACGTGGCTTCCCTCACAGATGAGCTTCAGCTATTGCAGAAAGGTCTCCTCTGCCAAAAGGACAAAATTATAAACTGCTTTTCACATCCTGCTTTGGGCAGTCCTTCACCTGGATTTGTCATTTCACCACAGTGAAACGGTGCCACTGGGTGGGGAGTGAGTGTTGACAGCCATGCAGTATGGACCAGGCCACACAGCAATGGAAGAGAACCTGAGCAGAGCTGGAGGAGAACCTGAGCAGAGCTGGAGGAGAACCTGAGCAGAGATGGAGGCGGAATTGTGCTTAAAAACAAGCAAACACAAAATCCAACCAAAACACACCAAAAATCCCCAAACTGACCACAAACCCCGACACCCGCCGCCAGGCTCGTAGGGGCCGCGGCGCTGCCCGGGACGCGTCCCGGAGGGTCCGTCCCGGCCCTGGCCCCGGTCCCCGCGGGGC
>JAVSBS010027829.1:13994-32009 GCA_033124195.1 Coracias cyanogaster | reverse complement strand
CAGTTTGTCTTGCAGCACATGGAGACGGTCTGCTCCTGTGCCTTTAAGACTTCCTTTTTGAACAAGGTCCAGCCTTCGAGGGCCCCTTTGCCTTTTAGGACTGTCTCCCAAGGAACTTTCTCGACCAGCATCCTAAAGAGGCTAAAGTCAGCCCTTCAGAAGTCCACGGTGTTTGTTTTGCTGCACCTCCTCCTTACTTTACCTGATCTTGAAAACTTCATTGTTTCATGGTCGCTAAGCCCAAGACAGCCACTAACCACCACATCTCCCACTAGTCCTTCTCTGTTAGTAAAGAGCTGGTCCAGGAAGGCACCACCCTTCACACTAGGTGTCCATTAGAAAAAAACAGATCAGAAGCACTGAAAAATATCCTTACAACAGAGGATTGTATCACAGAAAAACCTTATGCTTTGCTTTGAATAATATTTCCATTTCCAGCAGAAGTTTATATGACAGAAAAAACATGCCTCATTTTAATTAATGATTGCATTCCCAGCAGAGCAGCAGCTCCCTATCGGTATGTGAATGCTTAGAGGGACAACAGAATGGGTTTTTAAACCAAAAGCTTTACTCAATTTTTATAACAGAAGTAAATTGGCTATTCTGTCTATATTGTTAACATTCTACAGCATCAACATGCATCCAAGGATGCATGCAACCAAGGATATGGATGCTTAAGCATCAACTGCTGCACTGCCTGCAGTCATAGAAATGATTCATTTTCTATGTGCAGCAGCTTTTTCCCTTGTCCTCTCATGTGTCATAACATGAGTAGTTAATATGAACGGTAATGGGTAGTGCTGTGCATAGAAAAGGGATGCTGCATATCCATGCTGCTTCCACAGTACTTGTGGGACTAGGATGTAAGAATCTGCTATGTGAAAATTGAATAGGTTTTCTGTGTCCCCTATACTTCTTATGGTAAATCTGTCCTAGTACAAGCCTTCTACAGGGGACTGTAAGCAGTACCTCATGCTTGTAGTGTACAAAATGTAGTATCTAATCCTACCTTCCAATTAGTCAAGATATAATTAAGCCTTAATTTATCGGAGGCTCTTACAATGGTGAGATAACACGATAGAGAACAGCATCTCATGAGGTAGAAATCTTAATTTATAACTGTTTTCTCTCTATTAAGTGTGTGCATAGATGATCAAATAATACCCACCCAACTGTGAAAAGGCAGAAGGAGGGAAGGGAAACAGGCAGACAATGCACATGGCATCTGTACCATTGGGAGAGTGTAAGAAATAAACCTGATGCCTGTGAACACATCATTCCTTCTCCAGGCCCATGGTGGGCTGAGAGGCAGAATGGCAGGGAGTATGCCCTGAATCAGCTTATAGCATTGCAAGCTGCTACTTAGGAATGAGGATTTCTTAGCAACTCTGTTCTAGTAAACACCTCAAGCAAAGATGAGTTGAGTTGCTTTACAAGGAAATTGCCTGAAATCCTAGTCTAACCAACGCAGAAATTGTACATGAAAGTATACTAAATGTTAAAGACTGTAAATCTGTGTCAAAACCAAAATTGCTTGCATTACAGAGAGAAAAGCATGACACAACTGTTAATAGTGTGGAGAGGCAAGAAAGTTGGAAAACTAGGGCTCTTTGCCCAAGGTGTGAAAATGATATAAGTATAAATACCATCCACTGCTTGTAAAGTGAATGTAACTGCTTTCTTGTCACTTTGTTAATTGCTTTAGAGAAGCCTTGATGTTGCAACTATGACAGGAAATAAATAGGTGCTTGTCAGTACCTTAGAATGAAGCTTAATTCTTTTAACAAGAAAGAAAATTAACCTGGGTTTTTGCTGTTTGTCTTATATGGTGAATTACATCTTGTATGAACAAGTTACTGCTCCCAAGCTATGTATTTATCAGGACATTTGTGGTTTGTTTGGTCCATCAAGGTACAGTCAGAAGCTAAAATAGCGTTGTATTTTACCTGCTTTTGCATTTTCATTCTTTTGCCCTGTCCCAGATGAAATGGATTAAAAACAGGCTGCACTGGCTGAGAAAGTGCAATTGTATGTTTTTAGATAGATTTTTGAGGCATTAAAGTGTTAAGTTCACTGCAGGGGAAGAAAAAACCTGTATTTTGAATGTTGGTCCCCTGTACTAGTTTATATCTAAAAGTTTATAGTTGAGAGAGTGTAACTTCTGCTAATGTCAGTGGGTGTTTACATAAATGCAACAATGTTGTGGGTACATTTATGCAAAAATTACTCAATATATAGATGTCAGCACTAAGAGTTTTAATTATGTTTATTATTTGGTAGGTTTCTTCCATTATTGGTGGCATCATATAGTGGCATCCACTGTAATTTCCCTATCATATTCCATCTTTCTTGATCTATTTCTTTTTCATTTCCCTGTGTAAAACATTTCTTCTCCTTGCTGTATCTCTTATCTCATAGCTTTACCCACCCTTCCCTAACCAGTTAGAAATTAGCTAATGCTTTGAAGTGTCTGTGGTTTTTTAAATGACTATTTACTTTTTTGCTTATTTTATTACTACTTACTAATGTGTATTAGGACATAGCTGAGACTGACAGTGAGCTGAGCTTGCTTTTACGTACCAGAAAATTTATTTTGGTCTGTATTTTACTAATTTCACATTTAAAATCCTCATGGCAAAAGAGTTAGGACCTCATTTCAGGCTAAGCAAAACTATTTATCTCACACTTCTACCTCTGTGATGCCTTTCTGATATTCTGCTTGGCAATTAACATCTGTGAAAATCAACTCGTGGTAGGCAGGAGTCGATGCACTAGATTGGCTTATTTAAAAATTCTGGTCTCGGCAGGCAAGGCCAGGAGCAGTGTAACTCAGCTGCCTTTTTGGCAAGAGGAGCTGCTTCCTCCTGGGCTGCAAGCAAGTGCTGCAGGTCCTCAGTCTCCAAGAGTGGATTAGTTGAGTACAAGTGACACTTAACATTTGTGTTGTGATGAGCTTTTCAAAAAGAATTGTTCATGTATGAAAAGAAAAAACTAAACAGAATTAACAAACAAGGAAGAATTGTCTTGCAAATGCAATCTAGGGGTAGTTCTATGGCCCCATATGTCTCTGTAAGTAAAACCTCATTTTCCACTTAAACTGGCACAGATTGTCAAGTGTTAAATTTTATTGCAGCAAGTGCTTTCATGGCTGGCTTTTTTTTCTTCTCCTAGTCATACTGATTAAACTCTGCACCCTATTACATGGTTGTTAAAACTTCAGTAAAAGCCTTTTAAGAGATTACTGTACAATAATTGTCATATGAAGTTTAAATTAAAATTTGAATTTAAGATTTTTAAAAGCTAATTTAACAAAGCAACAGTTACTGAAATTATTAAAAAAAAAAAAAAAGTGAACGAAGGGCAGATTTCTAATTTCACTTGCAAGGCAATAGCAGTTTATTCTTGCAGGTCTCTCAAGCCCTAACATTGGAGAGCATTTTGCTTCAGGTACGAAGTGTATAAGCATCTATGACTATGTCATGTCTCTTTATCTCCCCTGTACCCCTGTGGAACATGAGTATTTGCTGTAAGGGTAAAAGCATACTGAGATCTTTCCTAATAATTTGAAATTGAATGGGAGTTGCCATATTTTCTGTGTGTCTGCTCATCCTTTGGTCCGGTGCGCTTTTTGTCAATGTGCTTATTCACACTGAATTATCTGCCTTCACGTGAAGATTGAGTTAAGTGGATGAGAATCAGTCAGCTATAAGTGATGGCTATGTTTGATTATGCTGTTTCTGGCAAAATTATTTCTTTAAAGATGTCAAATTTGTACTGTAAGATTCAAGTGAATTATGGCTGCCATTGTTTGGTTGCAGTTGCTGTTTCAGAAACATTTCTGTTGTGAGACTGGACTCTTGCAGGCAAAAGTGAATTATCGCTCTAAGAATTTAGAGGATATCTGACAAAGCGCTACATGTCCAGCGTGATAAGGAATATACTGCACTTTGAGAACATACAGAGTGCTGTATGT
This sequence comes from Coracias cyanogaster, assembly GCA_033124195.1. Taxonomy (NCBI): domain Eukaryota; kingdom Metazoa; phylum Chordata; class Aves; order Coraciiformes; family Coraciidae; genus Coracias; species Coracias cyanogaster. The sequence goes on along the minus strand of JAVSBS010027829.1, from coordinate 28,036 downwards.
GACCCGTAGATGTTACCGTAAAGTAGCAGCCAAAGTTCATCTGGCAGGTTTAGTAAGCAAATATCCCCACTAGTGAAATGGGATCATTTTTCATACCACATTTCTTTCCCCTTTGGGGCCTACTCAGACCTCATGCTGTCTCTAAATTATTAAATTAGGTCTTCCTTGATCATCCAAAGGTCATGGTGCCTAATGTGTGTTAATGTGATGGAAGTGTCAGACACAATTAGTTTCAGTAGTAAAACATGGGTTTACAGCCCTAAATGCAATAAATTAAAGTGTACTGTGGACTGCTGTAGTCAGAGAAATTTCTGCACCATTAAGGTTTGATGAGGAAGTTCATGTCCTTTTTAGGTAGAAATGAGGAGCACTGGGTAGAAGGTGGTACAGTAGGCTTTGCCTCCATAATTGCTATTACTCCTCATTCGAGAGATTATATATCAAATGGACATATAACCTCAAAATTTCACTTTCCCTCCCAGGGGAAGCCAGGCAGTAGAGTTTTACATTGCTTGCATGTTCTCTTTGCTGGTATCTTTATGCTGAGAAAATTCCAAGGCACATTTTAGGCATCAAAACATCTTTAATCTTGATGCTGAGAAGGGTGCATGCTGTCAGAAACAGATCTGTTTCTATACAGCTTGCTACTGAAAATTCAAACTTCTGCCATGAAAAATTCAGCTATAAATAGCTGTGGATGATAGAAGTGGGTAACACAGAAGGGAATAATAAAACTGACTAAATTGGTGTGTTCTGTAATCTAATGGAGAAAGATTTTACAATTAACTGTGACTGTGACAATTTCCTGTCTGTAAGCAGGAGAAAAAAACCACCACAATCAGATAGTAGCAGATAAGCAGGAGAGAGGTGGATCAATTTTAATTGCATCTTCTCATAGCTGTGCTGTTGAAAGACAAAAGGCAATGCCTAGCTGTGGTAGATATCATTGATAAACCGAAGACCCACCGGTACAAACCCATTTACAGTGTATATACAATTGTTGCAAACTTAGACACCGTATACAGAAACAAGTACTTTCAGTAGCAAAGAAGTAAACAATTTTCCCCTGTGAAAGTGATCCTTCTGCAAAAAATATTGCCCCCTGAAGTGGCAGTTCAGTGTTTTTAATAGTCCTGTATTATTCATGGAGGATCATCTCTCATGGGTTGCGGTTTCAGAATGGAAAAAGAGGTTTCCTCTTCTCTGAGTAGAAGGTAGAGACTGTGCAAATCAGTTTGCACGTAAGAGAAGCTGGCCAAATTTGGATGTCTGGCTTCCTCTGATAGAGGAATCCTCTTTGACTGGTTGAGTGCAAAAATTAAAACCTCGAATCAAAGCCTTCAAATGTGGCAGAGTTAGTGAGGAGAAGTGAGCAAAATTCTCACTGCTGTTCAATGTTTCTTATCTCAGTGTCATGCGGTATTCAAGGGAAATCTGCTGAAATATACTGATGACACAAATAATAGGGGGCATATTTAATTCTGAGGCAGACAAAGACATCTAGAAAAAGTGGAAAGCAGTAGACAAATCAGAAGAATGAGGCTGAAACAGAGTAAATGCCATTGTGTTCCCTTTGGGAGAAGGTAATCAAATGTATAGATATAAGCTCAGAGGGTGCTGATTAGGAGATGGAAGCGAAGAACTGATGGAAGGGAAGATATAATTTGAGAGTGAGCATCAAATTCAATTGCTGAGCATTATTCAATGCTGCTGTGAACTGCAATGCTCTAGTATATAAACAGAAGGACTTGGTGTAAGAGACTTGTTTAACAGTGTTTAAATTACACCTGGAAAACATCTGCTTTGGTCTCTGCACCTTTAAAAATAAGGTATCTGACTTTGCAGCAAGATAGCAAATCAAACCTGAAAGATGTAATCACAATAACAAAAGCTCTTTTCCTCTCACTTGTATAAAGACAAGTGGCACACTACTGCCACTATCTAAAGGTAGAAAACAAAACATGTGAAGTCAAACAGTAGTCTGACTTCGTGCTATTTAAAAGACATTATTGTTTTCCTGTTCATCCAAAAAGGAAGGAAGCTCCAGAAATGGTGGAGAAGCCCAGTGCTTTCCTTGAGGCTTTTAGAATATTCAGTTCTAACTTCTAGCTTTTAGTTACAGTAAAAAAGCAATCTGAATATAGAATGAAGGAAAAGGTGCTGCTACACTGACAACAAAGACATTAACCAAGCCTTTAAAAGAGATCAGTAACAGCAGATGTTGGTGGCAAATCTTGTGTAATTTCAACAATGATGCATTTTTTTACAAAACCAGAATTGTAAAAATTGAGTTTCTTTTTGAGGCATCTCAAACTATTTGTTTGTTGATGTAAAACTTACTGTGGAAAACTTTGACCCCTCATTTTGACAGAAAAATACAGAATGCTAGTCCTGGTAGGATATTTATCTCCAAGCTGTGTGGTAGAGACCTTACTAAGTTTCTTCTGTTTTGTGGATTTTTTTTTTTTTTTTTAATGTGAAGGGAGATGTTAAGCACAAATGCTACATATGGAGTGATTGGGGTTGGTTTGTTTGTTTGTTTTTTAACATAGATCATAGAATCACAGAATGCATTGGGTTGGAAGGGACCTCCAAATGTCATCTAGTCCAACCCCCCATACAATAAGCAAGGGACATCCCTAACTAGGTCAGGTTGCTCTGAGGCCCCATCAAGCCTGACCTTGAATGACTCCAGGGATGGGGCCTCCACCACCTCTCTGGGCAACCTGTTCCAGTGCTCAACGACCCCCATATTAAAGAGCTTCTTCCTAATGTCTAACCTAAATCTACCCTTTTCTAGCTTAAAAGCATTACCCCTTGTCCCTCCGCTACAGACTCTCAAGAACAGATCCCCCCCGGCCTTCTTATAGGCCCCTTTCAGGTACTGGAAGGTTGCTATAAGGTCCCCCTGGAGCCTTCTCTCTTCTCCAGGCTGAACAGCCCCAACTCTCTCAGCCTGTCTTCACAGGAAAGGTGCTCCAGCCCTCTAATAATTTTCATGGCTCTCCTCTGGACACATTCCAACAGGTCCACATCCATCCTCCTCCCTATTTCATGCAGGAAAACACTTTATAATAACCAAAGCATAATTTATGTCCAGGAAGAGCAGATTTTTTCACCCTAGCACAAACACAGCCAGATGTGAGATCTTCAGCTGACAACCAGCCTTCCCGGGGCAGCTGGCACAGCACAGGAAGAAAACATACCCAGAACGTCCCACTGTCCCAAAGAACTTAGTTACATCTAAGAATCTACTTTTGACTAGTGCTAGAAGAAGTCTAGCTCACAGTGCTCCCAGGATCTGACAAGTTCAAGTGCTACGTTCCCACTGCTGAATCCCTTTGGCTAACCAAGTAGTCTCTGATCACAGATTAAATGTCCTGAGTCAAAAAAGAAACCAAAGCAAGTCCATATACCATACCACACGCTGCTAAGCTTTCAGTGTTAACATGCCTGAAGAGCTGAGCTGATCCTCAGAGTTTTAGAAATCTGTTTTCCAAGAAACCTCATTTCTATACCAGGTTCTCATCTGACAGAAACCATAATTTGCATCCTTGTTATCACTAACTTCCACCTTAAGGAACAGGAGCTCATTTGGTTGTCTTCAAACAGAGTAAAAAGACTTCTGGTATCCAGATGTTCCTCTGGACTGAACTCCCACCAACTGCTGCAATCTGGAGACCCAAACGCCAGCCCCTCTGCAAGCCAACTGAGGAGTCAGAGATTGTTCAGTAAAACTAATGCACTCTTCCAAGGGGTGGAATTTTTTTTTTTTTTAACTTTATGCCAAGCATCTTCTGTGCCTAGGAAAGATCTGCACCACAACTCCATACAGACACTAAACAGCACTTTTAGAAACACAATACGACATGATTTCTGCTCTTTTTGAACAGGGGCTGAGCATCAGGCTCCTGGACTATTCACAGCACCTCTCATTAATACATGAGTACATAGTAATGGGAATATGCATATTTCATTTTGCGAACCATTCCCATGAAGTGCTGCTGCTCTTAGGACTCTAATGAGGGGATCTACAAGAGTCCAAACTCCGCACGTTTATACATTAAACATTCACCAGTATCATTTATTCCTAGGAAGCTTATTTTGTCATTATTTATGAACAAGTATCAGAAAGATGTATAAAATGAGAAGGAACACAGCAATTTTCCTGGATTTCAAGGATAAAATAAGCGTTCCAGGGTGAGAGCTGCTGTCAGTATTAAACATCAGCACTGCAAGCATCGGTCTGGGGCAAATCTGGCATTACATCAAAAAAATCTTGATTTGTAGGAAGCCTGGTTAACATTAGCTTTTAACCAGGAAAATGCAAACTAAAGCATCATTGGGTGTAATCACTTGCTTACAGCTGCTGTGGTTTTGGCAACCATTTCCTTGTGTGTAAGGAACACACGAGTAAAAGTTAAAGTCACTGTTGACAGGAGGTGGAGAGGAAGGGATGGAACAAAATGCAATGACAGAAAAAGCTACAGAGCAACACAAAGATTAACAGGAAATATTTTTTCCTTCTTGCTTTACGATGTTGCAACACAAGAATAAACCTCTCCAGTTTTAGGAAACCTGAAGATAACATCTCAATTAACTGCAACTGTGACATTCTCCAGGGTAGATATAGATGCAGCTATGAATGAAGCAACCGATCTTGTATCAGAGGAACAAGGTGAGCAATAAGTAATCTTTTTCACAAAGTAAGGGAAGGTGAGCAGAAGCCAGCCTTCCACAGACCCGCACTTTTACCTTTGCAGACAATTTACTCTCATCCAACTCCTAAGCAGATACAGAGCAAGGCCAAACACTCAGATGCCTCACACGCAACCCATGTGGGCGGACTGCATCAGACTGTCTGATGACAGATCACCCCACACCAGAAGAGACTCCACACCCTGGCAGCACCAAATAACATCCAATATCACCCATGTCATTGCACTAGGTCCAAGAAAGCAAATTATCCAGGTCATACAAGGCCTCTCTGACAAAGCTGGAAACTAAACAGACACCCAGGCATGCCTTGAGCCCAGGTCCATTCTCAAGCTGCTGCTTGGTGGTATCTTATGCAGCTTCTTGCTAACATCTCACCAGACTACACTGTTATATACAAAATTTAACTAAAGCTCATCACGTAAAGAGAAAAACACACTGCTGCAGTTTTAACAGTGATGAAATCACTCCTTTTGCAGGAAACATCTCTGAGCTGTTTCCTACCCAGCAGTTACTTGAAGGCGGGTGAGGAACAAAACATGAACAAAGGTTCTGAAAGATCTGCAATAAGCAAATCCAGCAGCATAAAGTTTCATACAAATGCAAACTACAGAGGAAGCACAGGAACAGCCCTCACTCCCTCACCTGAAAAGTTATTAAGTAAACTTAGAAGGTACAGACAAGAGTGAAGAAGCACCAGATCTAACGCCCCAAGCGGCCTGTGCCCAGGGGAACCTCCCCCAGCTCTCCGCCGCTGCTTTGTGGACCACCTCTGATGGGTGGCTCAGCAGCTGAGCACAGTTGGTCTCTTAACCAAGGGATATTTCCAAGAAGCAATCCCATTCCCAGGAGCCTTCCCTCCCTCCCAGAGCATTCCGAAATCCCCCATGTCCACCTCTCCCCAAAACACCACCAAACCACCACCACCATCAAACGCTTTCTAAGGACCCCACCATAGCCCCCTGCTCTGGTGGGCAGGGACAGTGTGGGTGACAACCCGGGGGCCCGCAGGCCAGGGGAGGACACAGGCAGACAACAGCACCCAGAAAGCGCTGCACACTGGCTGTTCCAGCCGGCTGGGACTCCTGTTTGGGGTGACGTGAAGGCCACCAGAGCCAATCCACAGGAGAAGGAGGAATGTCAACAAACACAGCGGCCTGCAGACACGTGATATCAGGGACAGGGCAGCCAGCTCCAGATAAGCCACCCAGGGTCTGGAGGAGCCAGCGGTCACCCAGACATCGCTCACAAACATCACTCAGGGTGGCACCAGCTGCGCCAACGTGCCGCACACCAGCCCCTCCATCCAGAAACAGAAGGGTCCATCTTAGCCTTTTACATCCTGCAGCCTTTTCTTAAAAAGCATTATAGATGTCAAAGAAAACTTGCCCCATGGCCCAGCTGTTGGTTTTTTTTTTCTTTACTAAAAATTCAGTAAATAAAGCAGTGGTCAGATAACTTGGGTTTCAGAGTGGATCGGTATTAGCTCCTTAGATTAGGATCATCAGAGCTGACTTTGAAGGAAAAAGCAACTGCGGGAAACCACAATAATCTAAAAATGTCTGCTGCAATTTTTAACACTTAGTGACTGCCACAAGGACAACAGAAAAATGCAAATGAAAATTCTCTGGAACTGAAGACAATCATATGCTACAAAGTCATGCTCGCATTATTTTTTACATTGCCAAAAGAAATTTTCTTAGGGAGCATACCCAGACAAGAGAAAGAAAATAAAAGGTAGGCATGCCAAGAATAACTACTGTAATTTTATTTCTAATATTTTGAGAACATAAGAGCTTCCAACACAGACACATTCACCACATTCTGCATTTCACTGCATAACTTCCTGGGAACAGGAGCTCCCACTTCACTCCCAACTGCCTAAGAGTTCAGTGGCACATGCAACAATTAACACATGATCTCCTCAACTACTTTAGCCTTCCCTAATTTATCAGGAGATTCCCACTCCCCACCCCACAATACCAGTTAGTTACAAAACATCTGTTAAAAACTGAAATTCCACCAACTCCATTCAACCTCTCCCAAATCCAGAAAGCTCTGCTGTAATTGAATGTATTTACCTGGAAATCGTACAAGGCAACGATGTTTTCATGTTTCAATTCCTAGAAAAAGTAAAAGGAGGACCATAAGCTAGGAGCAACAGAGGGAAAACAGAACAAAGACTGAAGAAAACAAGTCAGTCTATCTTTACCTTAAGTATTTTTATTTCCTTGCCCAGCAGAGTTTGGGATTTTGCAAGGTTCTTCTTGTTAATGCATTTCACAGCTACTTCCAGCTCAGGTTTCTGAAAGAGCGTACATGTAATTCAAAGATAAATGTAAATTTCACTATTAATTTACATTAGGATAAGCAGCCTCTTAACAGATTACAGACACAGCTGAAAGAAGTGTCTTGCAGCACTGGTAAAGGCCCTTACTTGATATCCTAATGCCTATTCCTTACTTGTTCAGACTTGCCCTTTCCCGAATTATGCCTGTCAGCCCAAGGAGAAAACCCCAAGGTTTGGGTTTTCGTTACTCCTTTATACAATGATTATCCTCTTATTTAATCACTAGAAATAAAGGCACTGTGGGAGCCACGGCTTATCCCAAGCCCTAATGATGGAAAATCCACCGCTGGATTGGTTTCCTTTTATTTACCAGCCAGCCATTTCCCCTCCTCTTGGAAAAATTAAAGTGGAGAAGGACAAAACTTCACAGACACCAAAAAAAAAAAACCCACCCCAACCCCAAAGCGAGAGCTTTCTGCACACCTCGCAGGTGGTGTGGGAGGATTGTTTTTCGCCTGTCTCCCGGGGCAGGCCGGGCTGGTGCGCAGGGCTTCTCTGCGGAGGCTCGGCCGCAGGCTGCCGGCCCGGGGGGAGCCACCTGCCCGGGCCCCGCCGGGACACACGCCTGCCTGCCACAGAAGCTCCACAGAACAATCACAAACGAGAATACACCCGCCTGCTACCGCCAGAGCCGCCCCACAGCCCGGGGCTGATGCCCAGGCGAAGAACAGTCCCCGTAGCTCCGCAGGGATGAGGTGACCGGGACGCTGCGGCCGGCTCGGCCCAAAGCAACACATAAATAAAGCAAGAAAAAGAGATTATTCACCTCTTTGTGCCTGCCTTTGAAGACGACGGCGAAGGCTCCGTGCCCGATCAGGTCCTTTCTGCTGAACTCAAACTTTCCCACCGTCTCCATGGCTCTGCGCCGGGGGGTGCCCGGGGCCGGCGGGGAGACTGCGGCCGGGACGGCTTCAGAGCTGCAAAGGGACGAGGAGGAGGAGGATGGCGGTGATGAAGGTGCTCCCTTGAAAGAAAATTAAACCTCTCCCAATCCACACACAACGGAGCACGCACAGCCACCCTCCCCACCCCGCACGGCCCCCCGGGGAGCGCTCAGCAGCCGGGGAGCCTCCCTGCTGCCAGCCCCCCGGCAGCTCAGCGCCGGGCTCCTCTCCCCCACCTCTCCCTCGTCCATGGGCTGCCTCTTCCTGCAGAGCGGCCGGGAGCTGGTCATTGTTGGAGGCCGGGAAGAAGTTGGCTCCTCAGCAGCGGCCCTTCCCCATCTCCTCCGCAGGACGGACCGGCGCGGCTCCTCCGGCGGCCGCTTCAGGCGGGGCTCCCCATGCCGAGCTCCGGCCCTCCCCGCCTCGCAGGCGCGGCTTCGCGGAGAGTCCACCTTAAGCGCTATCCACCTTAACGCCCAGTCCACTTTACGGGAACGGTCCACCTTAAGCGCGAGTCCACCTTAAAGGGCTGCCTGCGCCCCTCGGCTCTTTGTAGGCAGCGGGGCCGGGGCCACCCTGCGGGTCCCGCCGCACGGCCGGGCCCGGACAAAGGCGTGTGGAGCGCGGCGCGGCCGGGAGCCGAGTGCCGGGAGCGGAGGGCCGGCAGCCGGCCGCGGCGCAAGCGCGGTGCGCGACGGGGAGAGGCAGGCGCGGAGGCGGTGGCGGCGGCGGCCACCTGAGGCGGGGGGGCCGGGCCCGGCGCATTTAAAGGCGCCGCCCGCTCTGAGTCAGAGGCGTTTGGGCCCCCGGCCCTCAGCGGCTCCTCGGCGGGCAGCAGGAGGGCTCCTGGCAGCGCCTCTTTGGAGAGATGTTTCCGGGCCCTAAAGAAACGGGTCCGTTCGGGCGAATTTTTAAAAATTCAGCGCAGGATTGGGGACAGGGCCCAGGCAGGTCCCACCACTCAGCACCCCTTCTTGTCCCACAGCACGGCCCAGCCCCTGCACACGCTCCAGCGCTGGAGGCCCGCGGCTGCTCCATCCCCTGCTCCATCCCCTGCTCCATCCCCTGCTCCATCCCTGCCTCCTCAGCGGAGCAGACCAGGCCTGGGGCAGGGATGGAAGGCACCTCCATCCAGCTCTCAGAGGAACCTTTCCAGACACCCTACTCCCGAGTTCAGCCTGCCGTCACAGTTGCAAACCTTTCCCAGCCTAAGCCTGCTACTTGGTTTTGGCCAAGGTCACTCTCCAGATGAGCAGTAACCCACAAGCTTTGCTCTGTGGGTGCAGGCCTGCAGGTCATTCCCTCCGTTGCAGGAACCTCTCATACGTTTGACCCATCCCCTGCTCCAGACTGCCCAAGCCCACTCCTGCCAGCCCTGGTGGTGTCCAGACCACTTGCACACTTGCTCCAGTTTGTCTGCATCCTTATCAAAGCACCCAAAGCAGAACCTCGCATTCCAGCCACAGGGAAAACGGCACGCGTGGCAGGCAGCACCCCTGCTCGCTGCTCCCAGTCAGAACTTGGCTTTTTACCCAACTGCGCAGCATCGACCTGTGTATTGACCTGTGTCAACACCGAACACACGCTGCCCTTGCAATGCCAACGACTCTGCTGATACCCAGCGCAGAGGGTGCTCAGTATTGTGACACTGACTGTCTGCAGTTATCGCTGTTTTCAGCAAAAATTAGGAACAAGCAGCACCTCGCAGCGCCAGGCCCTGTTTTCTACACAAAAGCAGTGGCTGACTGATACAATGGCCGGCCTGTGGTCTGTTGCCTATGGTTGCAAGATAACTCATGTTCAGGTACCATCCTGCGCTTAGCATTTTGGTGGAAAAATGCCAGCATATACCAAATACCGATATAGAAGTAGTAGTGCCTGTCTGGTAGTCATTTGCATCTCAAATTCCAGCAGTTATTTGGTGGGAACTGTATAAGTAATAAGGGTATTCAATGGGAATTTGATAACCTGATCTGTTGAAGTAGCCGTTAAACCAAAACAAGACTAGAGCACCTTTGTAATTTCAGCAGAACTGAATTTTAAAATTACTCTTTAAAAAACCCCGATATACTTAACTGCTTGTTTTCTTTCTCACTGCTAGGCCTGTGCCATCCACGATGTCTACAATTTCTGACTTCTGTCAATGATTACAAGGGGTTAATTAAAAAAATTAACATAAAACCCGGTAAAAACTGCAAACACCATCAAAGCTGAAAAAAGGTCAAGCTAGCTGGCAAATGAAAGACAGAGGAATTTATTTTACTGGTTGTTAAAAGCCGCTGTTTCTGATGCAGAGGATAACAGCAACAGAAGTTTAAGGCAGGAAGTGAAAGAAATGTTTTGAAACTTCTTAGATGATTTCTAGGCAGGTGAACCCTCATATCCCCCTTCACTGGAAAGAAGCCAGGGCACCATGGTTAGCGAGTATACTCTGGCAAGAACTGCAGTAAAATCTCTAGCGACCACAGGTGTTTCTGCCTTTGCTTTCCTAGCTCAGCAAAGACACGCAGTCCTGGCGCTGGGGGAAGGAGGAAGTTGATATAACTGCTGTTCAATTAGAGGCCAAAATATCACAGTGATGAATGTTCTTTGTTCTGTACTCTGTGTGCTTGTTTGTTCCTTCACGTGCTGTTGGCTGTGAAAAAAATGTTTAACTTAAATCGGTTTTGCTTAAATGTGGGTTCTCAGGTAGCTTTCTGCATGCGGCTATACAGAGAGCCAGGTGGCAATGTCGACCTCCTCCCTATTGACATTTTATTTTTATTCTACACAAACCTGATTTGTTTTTAAGCAGACTCACAGGGTAGCTTTCTAGTGAGTATGTGGAACTTCAAAATGGCATAAGAATTGTGAAAGCACTCAGAGGCCTCTACAGGGATCAGGACCACGTTGTACCGGATTCCATGCGCACACGAGGCACGACACTTTCTTTGAAGTGACAGTTTAACATTTGTAGCAGTTAAATGTCTCTCAAATGTATATTCCAAAAATAGGCTCGCGAAAAGGTTTCAGACTTTTACAGAGGTTTAAAAACTTACCCAAGGACAACTAATGAAAGGTAACACCACGTGACAGCAAACACCGTTTTGAGGTATTTGGACTGCACTCTGCAGACACATGGTATCAGCAAAACATTTGTTCTTTTTGGAACAAAGAGGGCTGAAAAGCTTGTTAATTAAAAGTAGGATTCCTCAAATTTCTTTCTGTGGTTTGCTGATTAAATGCTTATGTTCTATCAATTCTTCCCTGATGTCCAGAATTTGGTGAGAGTATGTTTAGGCCAACATCCAACACATGCAAATTCTGTTCTCCTCCCACGGTCTCCCATTTGCTAATGATGAGGGTACTACCACCAGCACGTATCCAACTACTTCCTCAGATGGAGGCATTAATCTTTGAGGGGACAGAATGGATTGTTCAATTTACTAATGCAAAGCATGAGTGGGAGAAGATCTGCTGCTGTGGTTTATGATGGGTGGAGAATAATATAAACGTACACCCAACTGTGGGAAAGCTTGGAATATTTTCTTGAAATTCTTTTTTAATTTAATACAACTTTATTCTTTGTTCTAATCCACACAGGAAGGAAAGCAACAGACAGCTGATATCCTGAGGACTCAAACGATACTCTTTTCCAATACCATGTTTTAATCAGTAGCTATAAATATGGCTGTTTCTATCTGCCAGGATCCAGGAGTGGCGTCCTTGCCTCTGGGCTGCAGGGGTACGACATAATTACCTCTGACACCACCTTTATGCTTTGGAATTGGTTAAAACTATGGAAGTAGGAGGGAATTATGAAAGGACAAGCAAACTAAGAATAAAGATTTACAATAAAGACAGAACAAAGATTTCCATCTAGAGCTAAATTGTTCTCACCATAGGCCAACCTATGTAATAAATTATGTATGTACCTAACCAGTAGCTCAAGGTGTGACTGAAGCTCACATAGGTACAACAAAGCTGGTTTTAAACAAGCAAACTCTTTCACCAGTAACCTGGAGCAACACAGATCTCATTTTGGATGGCAAAGCCTAACCTGGAAGCTGGGTGGATGCTACAAAGGGCTGGTGCATACTCAGCTGCTTGCTGCTACGTGCGCTTTGCTCTAGGTACCAGAGCTCCTGTGGACAGTTGCATGAGACTTCAGTCTCATCCTGATATACACAGAGTTAAGATGTATCCATTTGACAATGTCTTCTGTGACAAGTGACACTTTGCATTTGCTCCTTATAGCAAAGACCTGCATTCTCCGATCCCAAAGAACCCACGCCAAACGTGTGACATGTTCTTTGATCCCTTTCTGGACAGTTTTAGCTCCTTACTAGCAGCATCCTCTGTGGGCCACACAGCTATCTTTCCCAAGATCCTAATGTTTTCGCTTTTCCCGTTCAGCAGCTCCATCCTGGTATTTCCCACACTGTCTGATGAGAAGATCAGAAGCCTCACAGCAGCCACCCATGAAGCTGAATGACTGTATTGGGAAGGCGTGGGGAAATCCTTGGCCAGGTACAATCACGTAGAACAAGTTCTTTCCCTTGCTATATATTTATATTTTGAAATCAAAGTTCTGCTTCATGCAGAGGGCATCTCCAAGGTCCTACTGTGTAATCTTTTTATTACAGCAATTGCCTCCCAGATGGAGGCATTACGGGCCAGGAAAACAAATCACTGTTTCTGGAGGAAGGGAAATACCGAACTATGAGGCTTGGGCACATGAGCCAGGGGTGACTGAACAAGTTACTGCACATGAACGTGAGTGGACTGAGCCTTATAATTGGCCATGCATCTCCTCTTCATGTGAATTGAGTGCTTAAGCCTGAAGACGAGCTTTAACATGAGCTGTGGTATAGTCATAGGTAGTGCTACTGCTACGTAATCAGTTTTCTTCACAGAAATGGATGTTTGAAACTTAATTCTAGGTACTTCATAGCCAAAAAGATGGATAGAGCAGCACAAAAGGGAAGATCAGGTATGGCTTAGTTTCAGAGTACATCTGGATGAAAAGCAGACGCTCTATTCATACGGATTCAAAATCTGATTCAGATTCAGACATGTTAAGACAGTTACATATCCGCTTTCCACAAACATTCTAAGAGCTGAGCATAATTGCCAGTATCTGGGCAGAGCCAGCACTAACCTGAATGCTGGAATTTTTGCCAGATTCGTCAAGGAGTGGAGGAACTGAATATGCAGTGCCTGGCTGAAAATCAGTTTGGTGGAAGAAATATGTGGAAGGTCTACAAATATCTGTAAATGGTAAAAGTAAATATTAGCCCAACATTAATGAGTAAAAGGCAAGCTGCAGGCTGAATTTAATGGAAAATTAAAATCACATCTTTTAATCATATCCTTTTCTGATGTCTGTTAGTAGGTTTGATTCTGCCTCAGTTACAGTAAGGGTAAGACATAGATTACAGTAGAATTGCCAAGTCACACCAGGGTAAGCAGGTTTTGAACAAAGCATGTTGTATTGAGTTCCTGGAGAGGCTGAGTAGATTAATTTGGAGCCCTGGAAGTATCTGTAAATTTACAGCAGTGGTGTAAGTTACGTCAAGAGTATTTGTTCATACCTCACCAGGGATCCACAAGAACCTCGCTCCAACTCTGGTAAAATGCTTTTATCTTAGAAAGGGAGTGATCCTCCCCCCACAACATCACCTCTTGGTCAGTGAAACTAGAGACACTCAATTACTTGGCGGAGTTTACGATCTGCTCCCTACCTTTCACAGCCAACTGCTCCCTCAGTTGCACACACAGCTGAATCAAAGACATTCAGATGACATCTAAACATGGGGTAACAGCTAGAATGACGATGATGTTAGAGCTGTTAGAGCATTGAGGTTATTCAAATACCCATTCCTAGAGCAGAATGGCACAGGAGAGGCAGAATCATTTTCCATGCACTTCCATAGCCCTGTCACATTGCGTTCTGGATTTATTTACACTGTGGGCCCCTTTATTGATTAATACTGTTGAAAGATTTAACTAGCCACTGAATTATCCTGGCAGGCCAGGTCTGAGATGTTTTATTACCCCCCCTCCCCACACATATACCAGCTCACTGAATAGATTTTATGAATTATTGAAGG
>JAVSBS010027828.1:0-27537 GCA_033124195.1 Coracias cyanogaster | reverse complement strand
AAGGAAGGAAGGAAGGAAGGAAGGAAGGAAGGAAGGAAGGAAGGAAGGAAGGAAGGAAAGAAGGAAGGAAAGAAGGAGGAAAGAAAGAACAAAAGAGACCCTCGTGGCGGGAGGAAGGGAAATACAGGCTGGGCAGCAAGAATGAAGGCAGCTCATGTGCTTTGTGCTGCGTGGCAAGCCTGGGATTTCTAACTTCATCAGGGTAATGTGATTTTGAAGGCTAAGGCCAGCGAGAGCAGGCTCCACCATTGCTCAACATGCTGGTCTGGCTCTGCGCTCATCTGCAGCCTCTGCTCTGCCCCACCAGGAGCTGGTGGTGGATGCTGAGGTGTGGATTTTGTCACACACTCACACACAAACGCTTGTCTGGCATGGTAAGCCACTATTAAGAAAAACATATATAAACTCTCTTCTATTCTACTGCTCAAACATTGTGAAGCTTGAAGGTGTGAAAAAAGAAAAAAAAAATTCCCCAGAAAGCTGGAAATTGGAACTGACAGAAAAATGGCATCCATCCAGGATCCTGTCATGAAAGTCAGTGGAGCAGAGACTGCTGTGCTTTGCTACCAGCTCCACAGCCATCTCTCCACGTGGGCAGTCATCCTAGAGTCAGGTGCTCTGGCTTTGACAGCTCCCCTACCTGTGTGCAGTCCTGGCTCTGCTGTGACCCATCACCTCTCTTGAAGTCATCTCCTGTGCTCACTGGGACTCCCTGTTGCAATGCCCCCTCCAAGGCTGGTTTTGCAGGACAGGCAGCACTTGACCGCCACGGGAGAGATAAAGTCTTCCCAGCCCAAAGAGGAGAATGGGCCTCCAGTGCCCAGTTTGGGCCTCCATCATGTCAGCTTCAACTACAGAGCTTTGCTATCCAGAGCTGTTTGCAGCAGTGACAGGATAGTTTTTACCCCAGCTCTGAAAGCAGCATGTTTACCAGCTGCTAGTACATAATGTCTGCGATGGGAGGAAGGCTTCCTTGGGCTCTCCTCCAGCTGTGGGTACCTCCCAGCCATCTGACAGGATTGAGGAGGTTGACTGTCCCCAGGAGTCCCCTTCTGCTGCACCAAGGTGGGGACAGCAGAACTGAGGGGTGCATGGGAACTTCCCAGATGGTTTGTCAAGCATATTTCCAGCCTTCTGAAGTTGTCAAAGGATGCAAATAAATAGTCTTATCTCCTTTAACACTGATATTCTCACAAAAAACAGAAGACTATTAGCAAGTCTTATTATCTGAAAGGCAGGTGAACAGATGTGGTAGCTGAAAATGTGACCAAAAATACTGACTGGGGGCTAGTGTTGTACTGGGGAAACTACCAAACAGTTTCATTTCTCTCCAATGAATTCCCCTTAGAGTTTTCTTAGGAGAAAACCTCTTGCACAATTTGTTGGCTCAGAAGTGCTCTCACGCAAGAGACAGGTTGCCTTCTAGACTGTTACTCAAAACCCTTTATTACTAGCAACAGAATGAAGTTCCTAACATTTCTTTTCCTGGAAAACAAACCACTGACTAGCCCTATCTACTTAGTTGCTTTGCAATGATACTTGTAGTTGCTTCTTTGACACTTCAACAGTCCATTCAACTTGATAATCAGTCATTTTAAAGTGCAAGCAGCCACCATCCTGGGGCATAGATGGATCTGTAGGGAGCATTGCTTAACGCCTTTCTAATTTTAGCTTGTTTCAGTATATTAGAAGTTTCTAGCATCAATCATCCAAGGAAAATACTTTACATATCAAAGTGTCACAGAAAGTAGCATGCTGTTTTGTGTTTAGCTGGGGTGCACTGGGATGATTTTGCGTCCACAGTTTCCTGAAGCGTGTGAAACACCATGTACTGGGTGCACCCTGTTAGCCGACTGCAGTTGCTTTCTCCCAGTAGAATATAAATGATATAAAAATGCAGGCAGTATGTTTGAAAATGCATTTAAGTCAATTGCTCACACATTTGTGCCACTGATTTTCATTCAGTTGCAGTTAGAAAAGACTTAATTCTTTGCCTAGTCGCACTAAATTACTGCGGAAAGTATTAAGCTTATGTAAGCAGAATTAACGTTATGGCTAAAATCACCAAGCAGCAGTCAGCTTTCAGTTTATCCTTTGCATACTCACAACCTCCTTTTCATCCGGCAGAGGAGACGATCAGCACATGCTAAAGAGCCTTATCCCAAGGAACGCACCAAAGAGCTGTGATGTGAGTAGGACCATCCGCTATCCCGTTTGCTTTTTCGCTGCACACTGAGCACAACCTCAGTCGCCAGCTGAAGACCAGGGGAGTGCGTCACTCCTGTACGGAGGCTTAGCATTCCTCACATTCCCTGACAGGCTTTCCAGATTATACCCTCTCGAGAAGATGGTTGCCATATTTCTGCCTTAACAAGCAATAGCTGAATATGCAAGGTGTGGCACTTTTGTTTCCAGCAGAAAGCTTGTGGCCCTGCCTGATGTACCGAATACACCTAGGCTCTTTGTTCTGCACATCAGCGGGGAGAAAAGTGGAATCCGAGGTTCATCAGCCATGCGAAGCTCAGGCAGCCTGGGCATACATCAAGGCTACCATGCGCATGCTGGCTCTTGCATAACACGCGCTCACTGTGCTGGATTTACCGCATTTCCAGAGTGATTAACAGTTCTGTTTTCATTTTATCTACCATACTCCCAAAAGTCCAGCCTTTTGCTCAAAACTACTGCAGCAATGACTGGCACCCCAGTTCAGCTGCTGGTGAGATAGACAACATTTTACCCAGGAAGAATAATCACCTTCAGGAGCATAAGAAATGGTCAGATCAGTGGCCCACCTAACCTAGTAATCAGTCTTTGACAGTGGAAATGGGCAACATTATTTAGGGACAGGAAGTCTGCTGTATTCAATTTCTTCTGCCCCCCAATCCCCAGTATCCACAATTCATTGGATTAGGGATATTGGTGGACAAGTACCAAGCTCTAGTATCCAATTACAAGCTTCCTGCTCCTGACATCGCCCAATACCTTCTTGAGCCCATTGACATTGTCAGCCACCGTAACAACAAATTCCAAAGTTTCCTGACCCACTGTATAAAAAAGTACTCTCTTTTATCTCTTTGAAGCTCATCTACTGATTTCACTGTGTGTATAACTGCATATACTAATTTCCATTACGGTATTGCAGGATTTTTTGACTAACAGTTCTGCATTCATCTTATTCACTGCCTTTCTTATTTTTCTAAATGCCTTCGCTTCCTCTCCAAATTGAAGAGTCTTTCAGTCTCCTCATGGAGCAGCTGTTTCATCCTTTCTAATCGTTGTTATCCCTGTACCTCTTCTTACTTCACTATGTCTTCCCTGAGATGCGGAGACTAGACTGCACAAAGTGCTCAAGATGTCAACTCAGCCAGGCTTTATATGGCAGCAAAGTCATGCAGTACTCCTGACGGTGCCCAGCATTTTCCTGGGTCTTGGCTGCTGCTGCATGTTGAGCTGATGATTTTGGTGAGCTATAAGTGAGACTCCAAGGTCCTTCCCTCAGCTGGACCTGCCAGCTCTGAGCTCAGCATCACTTACGAGTGTAACAGCGCAGACAGAGTGCACTCCTTCTCCATCCATCCCCTCTCAACAACTGAAAATTCAGATGTATCCTGGATAAAATATGTATCCAATCAGGAAATTCAGGAAACCTCCAAAAACTTTTTGTCCACTTTATTTGTTCAGTCATTGCTCAAACACTCACAGTATAGCTGATCTCAGCTTGAAAACCAGCCTCATCTTGATCAGAGTTAAACATGAACTTGTGGTTCCTTTGGAGATTGTTTTGTCTCTGAAGCTCTGGGCTACTTTGGCAACAGGCATTTCTCATCCCCTCCCTTCCTCTATAAGTAGGCTTTATAAATCTCATAAAAAGTAATTGGACAAAGGACTGAAATTCAAGTTCTCTTCTCCTCAGTGAACTTCTAACCAACAGTTACAGAGTGAATGTGGATTAAATTTCTCTGCCTGCCTGGCCTGGTGAATATGGATGTCCATGAAGACTGACAAGGCTTCAGTAGAAGGGAGTGGGACACCTCTTTTGCGAATCCTCATGGCTGAGGTCTTTTACACAACCCCAGAAACATCAGCAGGAACGTCAGGTAAGGTGAAGGACTTTTCGTAGCCTACAACTGCAATGATGGGGAAAACTTTAAAGGCTGTAGTGCAGCTTGCTAGGGTTAAATTAATGTTTTTGCAGACAAAGAACAGATATGACAGAAAATGCATTTATTTAAACTGCTGTACAATGGAAATCTCAATTATTTTCAAAAGCCAGCTGAGGGAGAAGTGTCTCACAAAGCTTGCATACAGGGAGCCTCTTTGCAGTTCTCAGTGCTGAATTTCTTTGTCTCTGAATACATCACTTGTGTGAGTGCAGTTATCTGCTGAGTGGCAGCAATGTGTTTGGCAGTATATAAACACGGAGAAAGACATGGTTCCAGCCCTGAGGAGCTTACAATCTAAAATGTGACATGGACAATACTATTCCAACATATAACAATCAACCAAAGTATCACCAATCAGATATAACAAGACCCATTTAACAAGCAATTGGATACCAAATATATATATAAAGGCCACAGGTAGGACAGAGTGATGTCTTTGTTCTGTTACGTATTTATATGTTCATTAGTCTACAGGCATGGAAAGTAGTGATGGTTTGCTTGAGAGAGTGATTTTATTTTCTTTGGCAGGGCTGCTCCTGTGCTTCCTGAACAAAAATAAGGGAAATTAGATTAGAACTTAGTACTCCTTCTGCGATTTTACATGAACACTGGACAACATTGGGATCAATTAATTCCCATGCAACAGAGGAACCCAGATTTGGGAGAGGCAGTGGGAAAGAAGTGGTGGATTTTCTGTCCTGTTGAGGTACTGGGTCTCCCCATCAGAGTACAGCTGGTGAAGCCTATGGCAACCACCCCAGAGGCAGTTAGCTGGGAATCCTGATAGTTCTACAAAAAGCAAATCACACTCTGTGTCCACTCTCAGGAGGGAGTCCTGCCACCCAAGAGAAAACACTGGAAATTCCAACTTTATTGTAGGCTAACAGTTCTTCCCTAGCAAGTGATTGCCTGATCTTTATTTCCGTGTAGAGGAGAAGAGACAGTAGTAGGAAGAAGAAAATCTGAAAATTAAATTTGAAACCACTTGCTGACAAAACTTAAGCAATGCTGGATGTTCATACATCTATACAGGCATAAATTCTGCCTCCCAGATGCTTCCTAGTTTAAGGAAATTAGAGTAATTGTATAGTGTGTTGTATTTCTGGTTAGGATTCTCTCCCTTCCCTTGTAATTTTTTTTTTTTTTTTTCACATCTCAACTACATTTGAGAAGGCTGAAGGCTTCATTTGAGACATGGATGTCCTAAAAGTTTCAGCAAAATCAGTAGCTGAGTAAGGGAGGAGAGGGACAAATTCTTATCCCAGATGAAAGAGAAGCTGCAATGAGTCCAACAGTTAACTGTACTTTTGGCCCATCAGTTGGGCACTTTGTGCATATATACTGACCACTCAAGCAGCACACACCCAGCATGCTGCTCTTCTCATTGCTCATACTTAGGGGACACAGCACAGAGCTCGGGGGGGCTGTAGGAAGATGTGAAGGAATATGCTCAAAGTAGATATCAGAAGGCTGACAGGGAGGTGAAGATTCTAAGAGTTAAGAGGAATGGATCAAAGAGCCTGCAGTATTTGGTAGATGTTAAGGATCACATAGACAGCTGTGTTGGAAATTCAGATTCATTGGTGCCACCAAAATGGGGACAACTAACAGACCCATCAAGGGCAACAGTTCTGACTAACTGTTATGTATCAAATACATAATATCCTTTTTGGTTTTGGTATGTTCTTTCCATTTTTTATCATTGCATATAACAACAATATGTACAAAATCTTCAAGTTTATGTTACATTAAGAACATTTAGAAACTGTGCTGGATATCTTAATAGTTACCTGAAAACCTGTTCAAGAAAGAATGTGTCAAAGGGAAGTGCTCTAAGACTCTTCTTGCTCCTCCACCTCTTCCTTTTCTTCTCCCTCTTCTTGCTTTTCTCCTCCATCTTCTCCCTTTTCTTCTCCCTCTTCTTGCTTTTCTCCTCCCTCTTCTTCCTTTTCTTCTCCCTCTTCTTGCTTTTTTCCTCCATCTTCTTGCTTGTCTTCTTCCTTTTAATTAGAAAATAGTTGCAGTTATCATATAGGAATTGAAGGAAAAATAAACAGTCTTGAAATGCAGAGCTCTGCCTATGCAATTGTTCTGTTTCTGATAAATGCAATACTATCTGAGCTTGAAAAATAGAACATAGAAGCAATGTTTAAAGCTTTTAACCTTAACGTGCCAGGGCTCTAGCTTCGTGGAGTTAATAGGCAAGTGCTGGAATATAAGAACCCTTGTCTTAAAGAGGTTAGAACACAGTACATAGTTAAGATATAAATAGATGTTCAAGATCAAAATGAGAATATGAAATATATGTAAATATGACAAAAAGTTTAGTATTTTTAATTATATGCTTTCATAGAGCAGTAAACAAGTCAAGATCCATGGCACAGGAACTAGACTCCTGAATAATCTAAAAATCATTTGGAGTCAGATGGCCTTGTTTCTGTTTCAAAAGTTCTTATTTCTCTCTTTTGTATATGAGAAATGGCACAATTTAAAGCAAATGCCCCTTTGCTTTGGTCAACCAGATAAATAGTTACCTGAAAGGTAGCATTTATGTAAAACAGACAACAATATGTGTTTATTGTCTTTCAAGAGCTAGTAAATGAAGCATTGAAGTGTAGTCCTGAAAAACTCTGAAAAACAACCAAAAATTGCATTGTAGACTTCTCTGCTCCTTCTCTTCCAGCAAACTCTTGTTGAAAGGCACTCCCTCTGTGTGTATAAACAAGCTTTACCTCAAAATATCATACCTTTGTATACTACCTAGACTACAAAAATTATGGCAATTTCTTCCGGGCATAATCAACCAATCAAAGAATACAGAATTAGTTTTCAGTCAGGGCTGCAGGTAACACATAAAGAGCACAGACCTTAGGTTTTCCTCTCAAACATGTACTGTCTGTACGAGAGTCACACCAGCGTTGCCAAAGTAAAATCCTGTTTAAACACCTGCTTGGGAATGGACCTGTTGTGATCAGTTTCCTGGTTTCAATCACTGTTTTTAAGGGAAAACCACTGTACTAAGGGATCAGCCCTGCAAAACCAGACATGTAACAAAAGCATCCACACAGGTCAGCTGGATTAGAAGTTCTCGTGCCAAAGGAATATTGCCTCTTTTGGCATCTTCCCCCAGGAAAGGTGCCTTTCATTAGCACTCTTTGAAGAAGGGCCAGGCAAGCCCAAAGACAAACCATATCTTTCAGATATTAACCACTTGGGTTCAGAATTCAAGTTAATTGCCTTTTACAGAAAAAAAATGGGTATTCTTCTCGTTTGAAGCATTAGTGGTGCCAGGGTTCACCAACCAGCCTTAATGGCCCTCATAAGCATCACCAGAAGCCCCCACACTTTGCCCATGGGCCCAGGAGCTCCATTTCAGCTGCCAGGTCCACAATAATGAACTCTGACAGGGGACCTGTGTATATACACAAGTGTATATATGTGTGTATTGCAGTTTGGAATTGGGAAGATGTGAATGTGCCTTCTTATTAATTGGAGGTTTGTAGTGGAATATTGCCTAAAGTAGTCATTAGTTTTACTGGGAACACTGAAGAAATACTCAAGGCTTAAATTTGCAATGCTGGGCAAAGCAGACAAGTGTATGAGGATTTGCACCTGGGTGTTACAAATTCTGGCAAGGGAAACATTTCCTCTATAAAGGAAACTGCCTAAATTGTCAGAATGACTTTTTTCCACACTCACAACACTGAAAATGTAATCAACATGGTGTCAGTTAGTGATTGTCAAAGACAGAGTTGTCTTGGGATTCCTTGGCAAATTTTATTAAAGAATCCATGAAAGACAATTTCTCTTCCATTTAGAGTTTTTAATGGTTAAAGGCCAATCTTTTTTCCCAAGCAATAAGACTATGATATGACCAATAATTATCTTTAGCAGAATATAATACTAGTCTATTTAGTTTCATTACTAAGAATTTACTAACTTTTGAGTGAAGCAATGGGACTGAAAAGGAATTAAATGCACACAAACAAAAGATGAAAGAAAAATATCAAAATATACTCTATCCCTGTTGCTGCATGTTCTTCCTTGCTTTCCTACATAAGAGATACAAAAGCAAATGTTTAAAAGATACATCAAAGAAATAATATCAGAGGCCATAAAGGCAAAACAGCAGAAATTAAACAGAGTTTAGGAAAATGATGTGGAATTCAGTGGATTTATTTTGAGATAATGTCCTGCAGATTAACTCACAAAGCATATGTAAGCTAAGCTTTTACTTTGAAAAAGGGCTATAAAATCATTAAATACAGCTCCCTTTTTCTCAGTTACTCCCAATCAAATCTGCTTCATTGACAAACAAAGCATCAGAGCTGTGGCTTTGTTTGCTTTTTCAGGTGAGGCTGGCTTGGGTTTTTTGTAATTAGCTGGTCTGCAAAATGAAAGTTAAATCAGAATTATACAGAGCCTTATCTATGTTATATATCATCACTCAGAATCTGGCTTGCGGTTCTGCTAACTGTTGTAGGCTGGAACAGATGCCTTGGCTCAACGGTACTGGGGAATAA
The DNA here is from genome assembly GCA_033124195.1 of Coracias cyanogaster. Lineage (NCBI taxonomy): Eukaryota > Metazoa > Chordata > Aves > Coraciiformes > Coraciidae > Coracias > Coracias cyanogaster. The sequence continues at coordinate 18,851 of JAVSBS010027828.1, read as the reverse complement.
GAAATAATACAAGCTTATTTTAGACTGTAGATTGAGCAAAAGCGATGAAGATAAGAGAGATAAAAGAGAACAAAATATAAATGTACAGTGGATAGAATTTAATGTTAGATACCGAACTGGCTATTGCAGAGGAGAGCTATTCTTACACACAATCCCAAGGAGAAAGGGCAAATGGAATAGTACCATGCAGAAGGCATGAGCGGTTGATACGAGTTTGCATAGAATGACTCGAGATAAGGAAGTGAGCTGCAGTGCCAGGGTTTATGTATGGCCTGAGGAATTGCCGAGAAAGGATGCAGACTTGCATTATAATGTGATTTTTGAACATATTTCTAAAATAATTCTTCCCTGAAGTGAATCTAATCTGTACTGCAAACTGATTTAACTGAGACACAACTTAAAAAATATTCCAACCTCCAAGCTAAAATCTAAAGTTAAAATCGGATAGTAAAAATAAATTTAGAAGTTATTACCATTACATCTAGTGACCAGCAGAGCCCTTGCTGTGCCATATGCATACAAGGTTACAGTCTTTTCCTCAAAAAACTGAAAAACAAAGTGACAGATAAAGCAAGGAAAAGAGACACTTTATCCAAGGAAAATGTTTCCTCAACCTTCTCCATCAGAGGATGGGGATTAAGAATGAATAAAAGATTAGGAAGTCAAGGATAATCTTAATGAAGTGATTAGGGAAGGAAAGTATGCAATAGGTTTAAGGTGAAAACAAATGTCATAATCTAAAGAAATACTACTTCAGCTGTCCCTTGGTGACCCAGGCCGAAAGCTGCTCCTGTTACTTACTGCTGGATTTGTGTAAGGGACTTGCTATTTCAACAGCTGCTCTGGGCTTTCCTGGAAGCTTGTGTGAACAAAAAGCTGGAGCTGCTGAAGCCTCAGCAGTCTAATGCAAAGTGTGCGAAGAACAACCTATCGCACTGTGCACTTATCCCCATTGCTTTCAGGAGGCAGCTGCTGACTTAAGAGTTTTGCTTTTCAGAAGGCCAGGGTTTCTTGCTGGTTTCTTCATGGTCATACTAGCCTAAGACAAAAAGCTGGAGCTTCTGTTTTCCTGCATCTCCCAGCAAGGGCAGCAGAAGCAGTATGGGCGGGCTGAAGCCTCCACATAGACCATCAGCTTCCATTCTTGCTACTGAGGCATTGGAGGAGCCTTCTGAAATCTGGGACCCTCCATGCAGCTCCAAAATTGAGACAGTCACAGTTTATTTTGTTATATGTCTTACACTCATTGGAAAAGACTGAGATATCTTTACCTCACTGAGACTCTTCTAGAATTTTTCCATAGCACTGGCATTTCTCCTGCAAAATCACTGGAGAAAAACTGGCTGCATTACACCCCACATGAGAAAGTCATCTTTAAGGTGGTTTGAAATTGAGTGATAAATAAGGCCAAAATGCCAATACTGGATTCCCACTGGTATATTAATTCAGAAGCAGAACATAAAACTGTGATGTTTCGATTATGGCATTTTGATTTGAGGGTTTATCAAAAGAGTAAGTTGATACTCCAAAGTAGACCTGACTACTGCTCAAAAGATGCAACTGCTTGGCTGCAAAACACAGTGGGTCACTGATAAAAAGGTCACCCTTTCAGAACTCAGTATAGAGAGGCCAGGTCTTAATAAGCTAGAAGAAAAAAGGCACATGGAAAATATCTATACAGTGTGGTCAAGCAGTCAAACAAGATTGGTGGGGCTGCAGAATGAGAGGAAGAGAGGGAAATACTGAAAATACTGTGTTGATACTACATGTAACCTTTAGGACCTAACGTCCAGTGGAGATACTGCAATGGCAATCTGCCAGTCTTTAAATATATTTAACTTCATAATATCCTGGCAAGGTAAAGAAACATTATTCTAGCTTTCTTTTATAAGGGCAAAATGAGGTACAAAGACAAAAGGCAGAATTCCTCCTCTGTAGCTGCCTCAAAGTTATTCTTATTTGAACTCGTCTCCTGTGTGCTGTCTGTAGTGAATGAGAAATGATTCATGCCATTCCAACAGAAGTGATAATTGGGATGAACGGTGGGAAGGCAGGCAGATGCCACATCACTGAACTGATTTGTCCTACGTGACATGGGAAATGGGTGGTGAAACAGGGTGAAAATGGGGTTTGTGCATCCCTGGCAGGAGCCCCTGGTACCTTGCTGCCTGCAGTGGTGAGTACTCTCTCTAAAAATGAGTGAAACAGGAACAGAAACAGTGCTTTTCTTCTTCCCCTAGGAAGTAGTATACACCTGGCATGATGAAAGTGGGTATCAGAACTGGATGATTTCAGGAAGGTTCTTCCTCTTCCTTGACCATGTAAGAACATTTTGACACTGCCAAGACTGTGCAGGTGGAAGAGGAGGATTTGTAAGACTAACTATATTTTAGGACCTCGTAACCACCGATCAATCTGTTCAAACACACTACCTCACCTGGTGCTCTCTCCTCTACCACTGCCCTCCCTGCAAAACTAAAGGAGAATTTATTTTCCACTTACAGCTCCAATCCATTCTGTGAGAGATGGAGCAAGGTGCTTGTTGCATAGGAGTGGTATTGCATTATGTCATTACCAAACCTCTCATACGCAGCTGCTTGACACATTTGCAGACATGTTCCAGCATTCTGTTCTCATTTGAAAAACATTAGACTGCCAGCCAGAATGGCAAGTAACCTAATCCAGCCAGGGGATGCACTGCAGCTCTACGCTGGGCTTCTCTTAAAAGCCAATGAGAAAGGTATCTGATGGTGCCCACATGCCAGTTGAAATTCATAAAGACATGAAAAGCGCTTGAATATAATTTATGGAGAAATTTCAGTACCCACTAAGGACTGTCTCTTCTCATCGCCATTTTGAAATTTTAAATGCGACTTCCCAGTGCCTGAGACTTGCATGAGGCTGTGTAAATGGGTGCTTTTCCACCCTAATAATAACTGATTCAGTCATTGTTAAAAAGGGTAATGGGGAAAGGTTTACAGAGAGATGCTTCCTTTGGAAAAACATTACAGCTAGATGGAAAAAACCCCAAACACATTTGCTTTTGTCTTTAGTGAAAGAGATGATACATTTATGACGGATATCCCACTGGGACCGTCTGATCTCCAAACCACAAAAATACCCAACAAGTGTAAGTGCTTGATCCAGCAGTAGACCTGCCTCTTTGGGAAGAGAGTCACCTGACATTGCAACATCAAACTAAACCCATCCTTAAATGCCAAACTGTCAGAGCAGCAGGAGAAGTAAAGCAGCTGGATCCCTATCTCCAGACACAGGATCCATTTCTGCTTAGTCTCTACTGGGTCTAGAACCCGGCCAGTAACATAAACACCCCACTGAGGAAGACGCTGGCACACAACAGATCAGTCCCTTTTTGCGAGGTCCATCTACCTTTCAACACAAGTACTTCACTGTTGTTAGCTAACTGCAGGATATTTTATAAGGGAACTGAAGAAACTCAGATGGCTTCTTCCAAGAACCTTCAGCACTGCAGTTTGAGATCAGCCCATGTAGTATCAGACTATGATGCAGGCAGAAAGGATAACAACGGGCTCAATTTCTGCACTGGCCAGGGGTTTCTGCACGGCCTGGAGAAGACACTGTCAGATCTGGCTTGCTGCAACAGCAGTCAATGCTGGTACATGACAACAAACATTAACAACTAGATTTACGAGCACTGCAGATGCTATGCTGGCCATTGATAGCAGCAAATTTTTCCACACAGATAGGACTCAGATGTCTAGTCCTAAATTATTCTCCATCACTAGAGTCTGGTTCCAAATGAGCATTAAAAAAAAAAGCTTATGGTAAGAAGTGGCAAAAGGAAACTGTTAAATAAAGACAACTGTTGTTATTCAAGATTCAGAGCAAAGTTCCCTGGAGCTTTATCTGGGTTTTATATCACTATGATATCAAAGAAAATGCACCCAAAAGGCAAGCAGGAGCACTCTGCAATCAGTCTTCCCACCTGGAGGCACACTAGGAGGGCCTGTGGGTTTGCAGTTCATGTGCTTAGCACAGGTAAAACCCTCATATCACAAAGTGAAAAAGGAAAAATTACCTGTTGATTTTCTGATGGTGACTGAGCAGACTGAGCCTCTTCATGAGCCCCTTCATCTGCCGTGCTTTCTGTGTGTGCCTCAGTTTCATCCATGGCATTAGACTTCTCCTGGCAGCAAAGGAGAAGTCATTGTTAGCTTCAGGGCACATAGACAACAATTAATTTCTGTAAAACTCTGACTTAGCAGTTTTGGGAAGTGTTTTTCTAATTTTTGCTTCAACATTCAAGTGAAAATATACCCTTTTGGACATTTTCCTGTGAAAGGAACATTTGTTGGCATGTTGATCTGTCGGTAAAGCCATGCGGCTTGTGTAGGGAAAACATGAATTCAAGCACTTCTTCCCCTTCAGAGTATAGTAGATTCTCCAGCTTTTATCTGGAAAGTTTAGTAGAAACCAATGCTCATGCTGATGGCACATTCTGGCTTCAGAAAAAAAAAAAAAAAAAAAAAAAAAAAGCCTTTCTCACCAGCACACATTCTAATTAAACTTCACCAAGAAGCTACAGAAAAACAGAAGTAATAAAGGACTTCATATACAGTCTCCTATCTTTTGTGTTTAAAATCATCAGGAAACTGGTCCTTAATTCACAGACTAATCTATCAAATCTATTTATTCCAGCACGGTGAGCAAGCACCTTCTAGAAGTCTCTTTATTTTAAAGTTCTGTTGTACTTTCAGCTAGGCAGCTGTGAAAGGTCACACAGGATCACACACTGCGGCAGATAAAAGGAAACCCGTATGGCCTTGAGTGGAACAGAAATAGGATGAAATGCAATAGGATGAAGCACAAAGTTACATTATTTGGGACGGGTAGTTCTGGGACAGAGATTAGAAACAGATGTTTCTTCTGCACTTTGGGAGCTTGTTAAAGACCATCAAAGAAGAAAAAGATGGATGTATTTAAATAATCACACAATAACTGAGCCACAAACGCAATGCGATAGTAAAAGGGGTAATAAATGAGATCCTCAGATGCATGAGGTGAGATACAGCTGATGGAGCTGAAAGCGAATATTAATGTCATTGTATAAGGCCAAGGCAAAACCTCCTCTGGATCACTACGTACCCTTCCAGTCACTCGGGCTCAAGAAAGAGAAACTCATACTGGAACAGGTGCAGAGGAGGGCTGCAGGAATATTTGAGGGAGTGGAAAGCCTGTCTTATGAAAGGGTGACAAAAAAAGCTTCATTACTTTAATCTATTGAAAGTAATGCTATGAGGGGATAGGATGGCTCTCTAAAAATAGATCAGAGTAAACATCAGGGAGAGATAGGATAAGGAAGAGCACTGAAGTAGATGCAAAATGAGTACAAAGTGGCTGTAAAAAGAAAAATTCTAATCATCAGCAGTGTGAAATTTTGGAACAGCTTTCTAGTAAAGTAGCGGAGACATAGAACCTAATTCGTTAAAAGGAATTTGACCACTTCTGAGAGGTGTTACTTGGTGTGGTTGCCTCCAGCTACAGAGAACTGGGCTCAGGAGAGGTCATGTCCTGTGTTATCCTAAGTCCTATGCACTTTGGGCTGAGCAGCATGTCCCTGGTAGAAGACAAGCTCTGTTCTCATCCCTGTGACCAAAACCTTACAACTCATCCACCCGGTCAGTTTGGCTTTTTCTTCTTTTCCATAATTTCATTTGCCTCTACAGCTAAACAAAAGCCCCTGGTCATGATCTCCTGTTCTTTGAGCTGTACAAGTTCTTCTCCAGTGTCCTCCTCACCATATATGATTTCTCCTGCCAGTGTACTTAGCCTGCAGAAGCTTGCCACTAGCACATTTCAGCCCCAGAGCAGACTTGAGTGAGTGCTGACTTAGGGATCTTTGCCCTATGGTGTGGTGTGGAATATAAGACATGCCCTCCTGCTGAGATGCTCTGCTGGATGAGGACAAAAATGACAGAAAGGAGGTTAGGAATGTTCGGAAGCAGACATCATGACAGAATGAAGATGGGCAAAATACTTCTGCCATTCTATCTTTTCCCTGAAACATCACTGTCTGTAAGACTCAGTACCCTTTCGGCAATTTTCTCCCGAATCACGGGAAATATACTTCATATGTAAGGAGCTTTCAATGGAAAGAGAGTAGGCATATAGGTTCATAAGTTTCCCTTCCTCTCTGCAGAGAAAAACAACAGCAAAAAAAACCCTGATCAGCAGCAAGCATTGACCTCCCTGCAGTCCTTCCCAGTGCTGCTCCTGCACTCCTGGCAGCAAGAGCCTTGCCAGGGCTGCAGAGTGAACCAGAGCAGGAGGCTGATTGAGGTTGAAGTTTTAAAAAGAAAAATATTTCTACCTCACATAATTTGCAAACTCCGTTACACAGCTGCATGAACATTTTTGCCAGCACATGGGGGATGCTCGGGGAGAAGAATGAGCAGCTCGGAGTCAGAAGAAGGGGCCAGAGGAAGGAAGAAGGAGAAAAAGCTCCTTCTTTTACTGGCAACTATCTCATTTCAAGTGCACATAAAACTATGGGCTCACTGCACTCTGATGCTGGTGGCATTGTTATTAAAAACAGATCTACAGAGATATTTGTTTGGCTTAATTTATCTTTTACTTTTCCCCCACAAGGTAACAAAATATTTGAAGATTAAAATATGTAGTAATATAGACATATACTGAAGACAGGCATCTACTGAAATTCTCTTGTGGAACATTGTGTTAATACATTGTTTTCTTAAGCAAATGATCACTTCCTTACAGATACTTTCTTTGTAGCACTTTCTAAATTGAAAACGATAGTGTTAATGAAAACTAAATTGGTTAGTTATTTATTTTCAGTGTGTAGATTAACATTTCATTTTGAAATCTACATACTCAATATGTTTTTGGCAGAGACATAAAATACATAAAGACTGAAGATGGCATTCTAATTAAAATGAACCTATTATGTAAAACTATCTCAGATGAATCATATACTTACTCAGAGCATAAAGCAAAAAAAACTGAAAGGAGAAGTTCTCTGAGAGAACTAAACTCTAGAAGCAGAGTGTTATCAGCCAGAATACACGAACACACACATACATACAGAATTCTTCTTAATTACATGGAGAACTGTGATGTTTTGAATATCATAATTATACTAGCTCTCCATAGAAACACAAAATTTATTAACTAATTTAAAATGAAGTACCATTTATAAAGATTGGCTGACAGGTCACTTTCTTTTTAAAGAAAATGCACATACTGTAAATCTGTAATTTAAAGCAGTCTTAGTACAAATCTTCTTCAACTAAAAGCCTAAAGCTCATGCATGTACAGATTTTGGGATATCAAGATTATGGATATTAAGACCGAGAATACTAAGATTAAGGATTTAACTACATGCAAGATTTGAAAACAGACCCTCAGCTCAAGTAAATCAGCTTCCCTGAATTCGCAGAGCAATTTCCAACTTAAATGATCTTGCTACTGATTGTCTCTGAAAACAGAAATCAATTAATTATCTGCATTCAAACCTTGCTAAGCTACTCAGTAGATGTAGTAATAGGCATTTCATTGACAAAACAATTCACCTGTGCCATTTTAGAAAATAAGTGGTGCAGTTGGTGCTTTTAATGGGCTGCTCACACATTACCAATATTGCAGCATCTTCAAGAATCCTGAGAACAGCCTCAGGCTAAGCAACAAAGTGATGAGGGCTTTAAAAAGAAATGTACCCAACTTCAGGGGCAGCTGAGACTGACACACCTGACCCTAGACATACAACCTGCATTGACTGTAGCTCAAATGTACACGTATATACTATTGGCACTTCACTGTTCATGCCACTAATCCAAGATTAAATGGGATCATTCAGAAATCTAACACTAACTTGAGTGATCTTTGAGTCAGCCATAAAACACAGCTGTCCTCTAAATTCCAGCCTGTCATGAACCATGTTTAGAAGTTATAAGTATTCCAAACCAGGTATTCCTTCAAGTGAGAAGGTATTTCATACTAGACTAAAGAACTCAACACAAACAGTATGCCTGCTTCTTGTCTTAGCACACAAAACTGCGCTACCTATCCCTGATAAATGATGCTTTAGAAAACATGATAACCAGTGTGATGGGGAGGCAACAGGACAGAGGGGATGATGTGAGCTAATTGACCTTTTCTGAAGTACCAAAAATATGCATTGATTTCCTGTAATGTCACTGAGTTTTACGGCCAGATAGCACCCCTTAAGGATAAAAATGTACTTGGTATATAGGAAAAAGTGTGAACATCTTTGCCTGACTCCCACAGTGATCTAAGCAAAAAGTTAGCATTTAGAGCTTTGGTCTTTCCACCAAGATCTGCAGACGTTTCCTTATGCTATCCAGGCATCTAAATACTTAATTTCATTGGATCTGGAAGCGCAGTGATGGACACAGCAACTGGCTGTGTACAGCGGTACCTGACCAGAACCCTTAGCAGAGGTCTGAACATGGCTGGGTGCAGGGAGGTGTAGGTGCCTACTTAGGGACTGTTTCCCAGCCAGTCTTGATGTTGACTTGCTACTTCCTACCGAAACAATTATAGCTTCTTTGTAAGTAAAAGGATACTTAAATAAATAAGTGTTCAAAGACTACTTTGCATGTGTGCTTAGAAGGATCTCCTTTATATCTCTGTGTATTCAGATCTTCTTTACATGTGTCTTGGAGTCAGTCTGCACCTTGGTGACAACTTTGATGTGTCCTAGACATATCAGGACATATTGTCCTGTAAGTGTAGAGCTTCTTGCACATTAGGCACTTCACCATCAGAGCTCCAATACCTAGCAGTAATTGTTCAATGTAAATGCTGGGCAAGTAGGTCTGGTGACAAGTTGTAGCCACCTAACCCAGAGAGAAGCCGGGGCTGAAAAACAGGAATCTGTAGAACTGAAACATGTATTTTGCACTCAGCAGGCTGATATTGCAATGAATTTATCTAAAAGTATTTTCTTGGGAAGTTATAATTCATTGAGGTAGTATCAAACTGTTCCTCTGCTTCCTCTAGAAAATAGGCTCAAAACAGTCCTGCATTCCTAGCGGAATGTGCTACGAAACAGCAGCATGGTCATTACAGAGCTTCTCTACTGCTGGTGCAATATGAGACAAAAGATGGATGCAAAAGGAAAGAGAATCTTCTGAGGCAAGAGTATAAAACCTGTATCAGCTTCATATTAATCAGTGTAACATCTTGGTGAGGCAAAAAACCCTAGAAAGCAAATGCTTACTGTTTTGTGGCGTTTCCATGCTTTATAGTTTGCTTCTTTTACAAATTAGCACCATATTCCAGAACAAAAAATACAATTATTTAAGAAGGGATTAGTAGGAAACCCTGTCATGTGTGTCATCGACACCATCTCTTCCACACCTGACTTATTCCATTGTACTTCATGCTAAGGTTGAATTGTCAGCCTAATGAAAGGAAAGCAGAAGCAGTGCAGCAGGGTTATTTGTATGGCAAAGCACAGCCAGACTGACATGCAGTGAAGATGCTGAGAAACACCTCTGCAGTAAATGCTAGAACACTTCTATATGTCCCTCTTAAATTCAAGAATGGGTTCTAAAAGGGAGACAATGTAAACACACTTCTGCTTTTTACATGGATTTCTTAAAAACACTCTCACTTATTTCCACTTTCTGGACTGAAACAATCACCACTGCCACCCATGCAGCAGTTAATCAGTGTAAACTATACTTGCTTGGTACCAATAGCACTAAGACTCATCTGCCCAGCACAGTGTATCGAAGATATTATTTTCAACATTCACAAAGTATCATGAAGTAGAAACTGTAATAGCCTCTGCTATGAATTAATTCTAAAAATTTGTTCCTTTGTTTCATAGATGTACTATCTAACAGAATCTTGCATGAAGAAGCAGGTAATATATGAAGTGGGAAGGCAGAAAAATGCAATTTTCTTTATCTCATTGATTCTCCACGTATCTTTTATAATTATTATAATATGTAATACCTGCAGTCCTTTAAGCTTTGTGGATGTTAATTAAATGAATTCTCACAAGATCCTTGTGAGGTAAGGAAGCAATTTTTATTTCCCTTGGTGGGAGATGGCACAGCTAAAGCAGAAGGTTTAAATCACTTGCTCTTTATCACACAGGGACTCAGTGTCAGAGACATTTATAGCAACTGTCGCTCTCCCCTGGGTATCTCTTCATCTGTAGCTCTCAAAGCACTTAGCAAAGGCTCATTTTTTGCTCTGCTTTTACAGAAGAGGAAAAACAGAGACATTTATAACAGCATATCACTCGAAGATGCTACACAGTTGGCACCATAGTTGGACCAGAAAGCAGATCTCATGCTCCAGGGCAGTTCTTCAGCCAGGTCACCATAATCACCACAATGCAACAGAGTTCTCCTATCACTCTGGCTCATCGTTCTCTTGATTCATTTCTTTTGCTGAACCACCCAAATTAAAGATGGCAACATTTGATTATCATCTAACAGGATCTCAGGATAAGAGAGCTGTAATGCTCTCAGTTATGAAACTTGTAATTAGAAGAAGACTCTGTTAAAGATAAAATACATTGCTCTCCGTAAAAAGAAGAAGAAAAAAAAAAAAACACAAACCAAGATAGAAATACCTTTTTCTTTTGCCAGAAATGTATTAGGACATCGTCAAAATACAGTGGATGGAGAACAATGGGTAGACATGCCAAAGGGACTTTTCAGTTACCTCCCCAAGGCAGAGGAACCGAACCCCATAGTGTCAGTCTGCGAGTACACATGGAGGATGGAACACGTCCACACTCCAGTCTCTCTGTTAGTGGCCAGGACAAACTCCATTTGCTCAACATTTGATGCAGTCGGGGGAAAGTGAAGGTTTCTTGTAATTAACACAATAAATTGCATTAGGAAATTCTGCATGATTTAAAATCTGAATGTGATAAAATGCAGCTTTGCGTCGTCAATAACAACAACAACAACAAAAATCCTGAGTTGGAGGCATGGTAACAAGCCAGCTGTGAAAGAAGAGAAGCAAGAAGTATTTTCTAGTGTTTACTGAACCAGCCACTTTATTTTTTTTTCCCTTAAGAACACTTTGCTGCACCAGCATTGAATGTAATGCTTGTCACTGCCCCTTACTTGACATGCTGAGTCACTGCCTATCTTCATCTTTTATTAAAATCAAATAAATGGCCCCCATGGAAGGACAGCAGTACATACCTTTGTGCCTGGAGGAGGAGCAAGACCCAGGAATGAATAAATAATATTTTCTTCTTTAGCAGAGAAAAAGGATTCAAAATCCTAAAAAAGGAACAAAAAAACAACAGAGAATTGGTAAAAATCAAACAAAAAGTACAGGAGGAAAAGACTAGCCCAAGAAAATCTTTCTTATATTGATGAGAATGACTATGCATTTGTACAAGCATCTGCATTACCTAAGCCCCAGGAAAAAAACTCAGATAAAGAGAGTTTCACACTTGCTGGCAAAATGAACAAATGGGCAAATCTCTCCAGAGACTCACACTTTAATTATATTGTATCTATGTCAGAATCAGATAAAATTAAGCATCTCATTTTAATGTGCCTCAGCTGTACACACCAAAGCAAAGCTATTCCCTTTTAAATGCTAAAACAAAACTTGCTGTGAGTAAGAACACAAAATAGGCCCTCAAAACCCTGGACGGCTTTATGGTAAATAAAAGGCAACAGCCAATAACACAAGTGAAATGATAATGACAAACTGTTTATTTTAAAGGAAGGCACTCTGGTTAGAAAATGCAGTTACTTTTCAGACAAACTTAGCAAAGGACTGTGTTGTTCCCTCCGACGTACATGTACCAGCCAAAATGTCTTGTCAACGTGTCAGCTGAAGTTGTAAATCATTACATTAAATGCTTGTTTTCTCCTCAGTGCTAGTATAACTGAAAAGACATGAGGGATGGCTCCTATCCTACCACCTAGAACTTGCGTGATATCTACTGTATTCACTTGCGCAACTTTCCTATCAGTTAAGCAAGCTCTGCTATCACTAGTTTGTTACTGGGAGATTCATGACTCACATATTACACAGGTAAAAATCAACATGTATTTAAGACCTCGGTGGAAAGTCCAGTCATAAGTGACTGGCCCACAATCACACGGCAGCTTTGTGTAGGACAGGGGACTGAACACGTCTGCTGAGTCCTAGACGACTGCCTTGACCATGTTATCATCCTCCCTCTCGCCCCGAATAACTCCAAAAATAGAAGCCTGTAAATAATAAGGTGCTGACTCATCTTGAGACTTATTTGTAAAGCTGGTTTAGGACCTCAGTTGTTTTATTGGACTGGTTCAGTACTTCCAGAGAATAAATTATTAGCCAAGGATAATCCAAGGGAAAGGATGGAGTGGATAGTTCAGAAGAAATTGTAACATCAACAAGACTGGAATCAATGACATTTCAGTCCAGCTTAGAAGAGGTAACATAGCTTAACAAAAAGGATAAATGACAGCCCATTTCACTGATTTATCTAAGGGACAGATTGGCTTTCACACAGACGTAGCTACAGGCAGTGGGAACCGCCTGGTCTGGGAGAAGCCCCAGAGCACATTTTCCCCTGACCAGGCAGAACACCTGCTGCTGCTCCAGGCCACCGTTTCTCAAACAACCTCTTTGCTGTTTTCATGTTGCTGTGGGGTTCTTCTTATCTAACCCAGGTCTGCTCTAAGTACTTAAGAAAGCCAGCATCTGAAGTCTAACCCATAAACTTAGGAGCAAGACAGCAAACAAGTATATGAGGATTTTCTGCAATGCAAAGGGCCTTTGACAGGCCATATAAAAACAGGAAACTTGTGCCCGCCTGTATACCATATACTCATAAAACAGCCTAAGCAAACTATGGCAATCGCTGAGAAACAAAGAAATGACTAGAACAAGGAAGAGCCATGAAGTGGACTTGATATTTTATATACCTTGTTAGTTCCTCCCCACAGGAAAAGCAGCAGACAGCAAGTGTACTAAAAATCTCCAGGGACATAGAGTCTTACAGTTAACCAGACTTGAGGGCACAGGCAAGACATGTGGATGATCAGATGAACTCTTTTTCAGAAGAGTATGCAACCTTCTATTATGTCAGGTACTCCTTGGCAACTGGTAGTATACAATGACATCCCACAGTAAATGTGGTATCTCACAGTAAATGGAAGGTCACTTACCTTGCTTACACTGAGGAGCAAGCTATTATGTATTTAGCATGGGGTAAAAGCATGATGACTACAGTGATCATGGAACAGTTCAGTATTGTATATTCGCACTCTTACTTTCCTAATGGTGACTTGTTGTGTGGAAATGCCAGACAGCAAACCAGCGAACTCCAACTGGACATCAGCACAAAGTTCTTCCCCACGTTGAGTGTCATGGCACCAGGTCACAGCACACAGAGAGGGTATGGCAGCGCCTGAAACTCAGATGGCCAAAGCCCCAGGCAACATAAGCTAACTTTAAAACTATCCCTGCTTTGAGCAACAGGCTGGACTACAGACCTCCAGAGGTTCCTATGATTTCTGTAGATTTGACTGCAGCAGTTATATGAGGTATCAAATAAAAGACTTAGTAATTCAGATATTCTTTAAAAAAATATGTACATGGGTATTTTATTCTATGGATTTCAGCTTACATAGAAAAGCAGAACTTTACATTCTATTTCTTTCCTAGTTTTCCAGGGTTTTTGCTAAGCAAGACAAGAGCAAAGACAAGAGCAACAGAGTGCTTAATATATTTAGAAAGTGACACAGATGCAGATGTCTGTCTAGACATGAGCAAAGAAGCAGCTTAAGAAAAAGATCAAATAAGAACATAATTGCCAACACTGATGAATTAGAATGGATATTTGAAATTGGTGCTATAGCCAGGCATATAAAATGAAACCATTTCTAATCTTTTTCGTCAAGTGGCAATACTAAGGATCTGAAAGAAAAATAAGATTCTATTAATAAGACAGTCTGACCTCACAGAAAAGCTGCTCGGTGTATTTTCATAAACGCATTCATAAGAAAACTCCATTTTACAGTACAAGTAAGGAAATGAAACAACTCTTCAGGGTCAGCCAGAAGATGCAGGTATTATCACATATCACCAGAAAAGGAGATTAGCAACAGGACTGAATTTACTTGTTCGTTATGTTGGTCTAATCCAGCACAAGAAGGAAGCCTCCTCACCTGTCCCCAGTATCTCCTCTTTCCTTACCCCCATCCCCAAAATTTCACTGCACTGCAGATTGGGGAAGTTCTCAAAGGACCATTTCTCCAAGGCAGGAAGCGCTACAATTACTGACAGGTATTTCTCCAAACCATTGGTAATAACCTTTAATGAGATGAGACAGTCTCCTGAAAACTGCATCTTTTTTTCTGATGTCTGACCTAAAATTTCTTTGCTGCATTTCTTGCCCATTACATCATGTCCCACCTCCAGTGAATGTGGAGCAGAACACATTTTACAAAATCTTAGTGGGAAGAGACCTCAAGAGACCATCTAGTCCAACCTCCTGCTCAAAGCAGGGCCAATACTGAATTCAGACCTACAGTGAAGTTCTTTTTGCCCTTAAAATATTAGAAGGTTGTCATGTCTCCCTCTAAATCCCTCTTCCTCAGGGTGAGGAAGGAGATCTTTTATCTTGAATTTTCATCTCCCAAGGTTAGTGGTCCCAGATCAGCATGCTGCTAGTGTGTACACAAGAGCATGTGTGTGAATGGGAACCAAACACGGGACAATCGATAGTAAAGCAAGTGATGGGAAAGAGTGATTTCTACCTGGGAATGAGGAAAGGAAAAAATAGTAAGAACTAGAGAAAGAAAATGTCTTACAAAGATGTGTAAAGAGCTTGACTTGCTTGGCATAACAAAATGAAGATTAACAGAGGATGTGATTCCCATTTATGAATATATTAGTCTAGACCTGTTTAAGCTAAAGGGTGGTTCTGGAATACTAGGAAATGGGTATAAAGTGGCTGCATATATGCAGGCTACAAATTCGAAGGTTTCTAGATGCCACAAGACTGAGGCCCTTGAAGACTATGCTAACAAGAGCATCATATTTTAAAGGGGCTTTCACGAATTCAGGATAATGGACTGGAGTCCATGACTGAGACAGACCTTTGCAATTCTCTGCCCTATTTTTAATCAAATGGCTGAGGGCAAAGGGAGTAGGACACAGGGGAAGAGTTAAGATACCTCATGTAAGCCTTAAACAGCATAAAACAGTTCTGGATTTCAGAACAATGTATTTGTTGGACCTGCACAGGTTATGCAGGGAAGTAGAATGTAAATCCCCAGCTTTATATTGTAGACATGTTGCAGAAGACATCATGTGACTTGGAGGAATTTTGCACCATTCTGCCAGCCCCTTGCCATGTTCTCAACCAGCCACATAATCTCACTTCACACTCCCCGTGCAGCTCCCTTAGGCACCTTTCCCTGAGGAGAAGGGTAAGGCTCGTGTGCTAATACGCATCTCTTGCCTTATTTAATTGGAAATAAGGATGCTATAAATTAATCTTTATTGTGCACCCACCAAGGTCATTAGCTATGAACTTTGAAACCTGGGTACGTTAGAATTCAGGATGCTTCTAGACTAATGGTAGATTTTATTTAGTTTTTAAATCAGTAGCTGCAACTGCTTTTTGGACCCCTTTCAACATAGAGGTGTCTTTGCAAAGGACTCTTCTTTAACTTCAGTTTATTTCAAGATGTAGACTTTTTGTCTTCCTGAAATAACTTCAGACATGGAGTAAAAATTGTATATTTATCATTTACTGGCAAGGCTGACCAGCTGCAACACTTTGTAAGGCAATTACTCTTTAATTTACTAGATAACCTCTCTGGGGAATATCAGAAAAATTTATATGGCTGCCACAAAAACCAGAGTAAGATAGATCAAATTTTATTTTTTATTGGTGCAATTGGATGTTGAAACACACATGAACTCTAGCCTACTAAGTTCTCTTATAAGATTCCTATGAGAAAGTGAGGAAGCAATTGCACTCCCTTATTCATACATGCAACTTTTGCTCCGAGAGCACTGAAGTTAATACTGAAAACTTAGTGGCACGTAAATCCGTTCTGTCTCAAAACAACCTTTGTGGTAGTTCACACTGGATTTGTGGAGTAACTTAAAACTGGGCTCACTATGGGATCTGCGTTTCAGAGTACTTTGCAAGTTCATTTCAGTAACCATATCAGAGTACTTTCCGGACTATGTATTTCCATCCAGACTATGAGAAAAAAAACTGTCTCAGATATCTCTTTTGATTCACAATCCTAATATTCATGCTGTTACAGTATTATCTATCACTGACTTGAAAAAAGTCTCTCAAGAGAAAGAACCTGTTACAAGCATATATGAACATACAAAAGCATCCGATGAGTGTTACCACCTCTGTTACAAAGGGTTGGATATTTATTGAATAAGCAACATAACTTCAATAATTCAAACCACATACTAGAACTATTTCACTCAACTATAATTCCTATTTATTTGGATAATGTAATGGAAAAGAAAGATTCCTGTTTACAGCCTCTCATGCCTCAGATATCTACTTGGCTTCCTAGCAGTGCAGCTGAGTCTGTCAAACAAGCAAAATATCAATACTCACCATGCAAAATTAACTGAAAATTCAAGAAGCAAAGTCTAATACAGCTAGAGATAGCAGATCAGCCTTGCTATGAACCCCGCTAGTCTTGAGTAGCTTGGTATTGTCAAACCACATAACTCAGCATTTACTACTCCAAGTGCAGCTGAGCTGTCCTCATAGTTTACATTTGGTTATCCTGAGATACTGTGCAAGGAAGCCACAGTATCAACTAGAGAGTACTGCCTTTGGTCTTCAGGAGTTGAAGTGAGAGTGCAGGCAGAGAGCCAGCAGCAGGACAACTTGCAAGTGAGCTATACAGCAGGAGGTAGAAGAATGCAAGAGGAGAACACAGAGCTCATCACAGGCAGCCAATCCCACGCCTTGCAGTGAGCTCTGCGTCCTGCAAAGGCTCTAGGTCTGTGGAGAATAATCCATACCTCTGTCAAGCAGACCTCGTCTAGTCAGTTTTCCCTTTTTGTGTATTTCCCTCTTAAAAAGTAGTGATATTTTGTTTCATTACTTTTCTGTGCCTAAAAAATGCTTACTAAGAATTATTCTTTCAAAGTGAGCCTCAAACTGTCTGAAGGAGTTTGTTTAACACTTCCTAGTAAGGGAATTTGTTTGACACTTCCTAGTAAAGGAAAAGAGTCACTTTCTGTGAAAGAGCGATGTCACGGTCGGGGCACAAGCATCCGACCTACGTCCTTTTTAAATTTAAATACCTGCTGAAGGTATTTAAATTTCCAAACAGCTTCTTACCCCACAGTACCGCTCCTCATTGAAGATCTGTGGAGGGAGGGGAATTCCATTTTGAGGCTTTTTTTCACCCGGGACATTCTCTCTCATCCATTTCCTGTTGTCTTCATCACCTGCTATGTCCATTTGCTGAAAGTCAATCTTGTTGGCTTCTAAAAAGCCCACTACTTCTTGCTGTTTCTTTTTGATCTGGTTAAGAAAGAGGAAAAACAAAATTCTTTCTTTAAAAAGAAAATGGTTTTCTAAGAGCAATTGCTATTACAAGCAGAACTAATACAAGTATGTCAAGTTGGATCCACTACTCCAGTAGACCCCAAACATTCTGAAGCGGAGATTCAGCACTGCTTCTCAACACCCAGAGCACTGCCATTTCTTCCTTCACCCTCCCAACACCCCTGCTTCTTTCTTTCCTCCCTGGAAGCAGTGATACCTCCATCTAAGAAACAAGGCTCAGCAGGAAGCCTCCTACTCTGATCCTAAATCTGTGAGTGTGGTGTAGAGATACCTAAACTAATCCTGCCTAAGGTCAGCACAGGCCTGAATATGTACATATTCTCCTCAATATGTAACAGTCCCCTTTTTCCTACTCATTACATACGACATTTAGCTTTCCATGAGCTATATGTTTCTCTCTGTCCCTGTTCTTTAATGCTAGACATAATTAACTATGAGTGAAAACTCAGTGAAAATCCAGTACAGTCTAACTCCTGTGCTTGAATAATACTCACATCATAGAATGATGTTCCAGTTGGACCATGAGGAACATATTCCATGCAAACAAAGCATGTTATACACATTTTCCTTGTCACCTAAAGTTCAATCATGGCCCTTACTCCTTTTGATTCTGGTTCTGTATAGACCTAGGATGTAGGCATCAAGCTTATAACCAACCTATCCCTTTACTTTGAAGATGTAATACTCACTATACTTCTCTACTAAAGGAATGCTACTCCTAGGCAACATACAAAGAACTTCCCCATTTTGTATGTGTCAAACTTGTCTAAGAGCTGCAAGGGCAAACTTCAGCCCTACAAGTACTGCAGCCTTTGAAGCAAGCAGGACTGATCTGCACAAATTCTCTCAAGCTGCCCTTTGGTCACCAACAACTAAATTGCTGACTAGCACAATCACGTTCCAGGTGTGACTCTCTCCTCCCAGTTATGCTACTCCACACAGGAGGCTAGTGTCCTTCATAGACGGTAGCTAGAATGAGGTATCAAGGTCATTTTTACATATGAGCCATCATAGGATTTGAAACCATGTCTTCCACAACTGAGACATCTGAACAACTGAACTTAAAGTGACACCAAGCTAGTGTATATCAGTCTGAGACAGACAATGAGATGAGAAATAATTAATGGATTATGTACTTCTATGATCTAATAAGCATGAAAAGCTGAAGTAGAGTGATAGCCTATTATATTAATGAAGTGCTGGGGCCTAAGTTGTGGGCCCCAAGTTGGAGTTGACCTGTGAATGAGTCACAGCCTAGCAGAATGTTTTGTTTTTC